>JAOWBR010159909.1:0-12412 GCA_028571145.1 Dionaea muscipula
GACAACACTAGTGCCATCAATATTTCTAAGAATCCTGTCTTGCATTCTAGAACAAAACACATAGACATAAGACATCACTTTTTAAGAGACAATGTGGAAAAAGGATTAATTCAAATGATCTTTCGCAAAAATTAAGAACAAATTCTAGACATCTTTACTCAGCCTTTAAGCAAGAATAGATTTGAAAAATTAAGGCTTGAACTAGGATTGACAAAAATAAAGTAGCCTCATTACATGATTCTCCCTCAGTGATTGGTTAGATACTTAGATGTAATTTTTGATATATTTTGCATATAAGTACGTGTTTGCATTAAGTGAATTGGTTAAAATTTTGTGTGGTCAAACACTTATTTATCTGAAAAGTTTTGCATGTTTCCACTGGTCTTATGATATGTCCCTTAGTTTTCAAAAATCCAGCAGTGACAAAGCTTTCATAAGGAACGGGCTAAGGAACAGGTATCCACCATAAATGTGTAAGTATCTTTTCTGGTAGCAAGTCTTTCAAAAAAAACGTTATTTAGAGCCAATCTTTTTATATTCCCTAGAATATTTTATTCCAAAGATTTCGCTAGTTGCCCACTCTCTCTCTTCTCTGCTACTACTCCTTCGCTCCATCAAATCAGTTGGCTAAGTTTTCTTTTCCCTCATTCACTCCACCAAAATTGCTTCAAGTTCAACTAAACCCTAACCAAAATCCAAGCTTCCACCATGGTCGATACAAGGAGAAAAGGAGCTCTAAGATACAGCAATACCAAAGAGACTGCAGTTGACATTGATCCAATGGAAAATCAGGGAGATGTTCCAAACCCTATTCCGCAGAAGAAAGAGCAGTCTAGTGTTGGCAAAAAACCGAGAATGAAGAAGGCCACTTCAACTGGGCCACGAAAAAGCTCAGAAAGGAACAAGGCGATGGAGGTAGAAGTTCACCTAAGCCCTGACTCAGATGAAAAATTGGCAGATTTAATCCCTAGAAAGAGGAAGAGGAAGAGTGAAAATAAGGAGACTGAGAAACCAAGTGAGAAAACCCCAGAAGCCATAACCCAAAAACAGCCAGAACCTCAAACCCAAGAAACACAAATCTCTGCACTCCCTGACAGCCAAATTGAAGACTTCTTTCCCTCTCGAGAAGCACTTGACCAACCCTTCATCACACCACCGCAAATCCCTAAAACCCCTGAAGAGGATAGTGAGGTTGAGAAGGATGCACACAATGAGGGGGAACCCGTCCAGAGGGTGGAGGAACAAGAGAAAGAACAGGAGGAGTTAGTTGAGAAAATTCCTGAGACAGATGCACAGATTGAGGGGGAACAGGATAGGGAACAGGAAAGTGTCCCTATGCCTGAGAATGAAGAACTGGAAGCTGACCCCACTACTTCCCAACCGAAAAAGAAACAAAAGATCCCAAAGAAGCCCAAGGGAACGCCTACAGTATCCAAGCCACTTGCCGAAACCACAATATCCAAGGAACCATCCAAACAATCCACTGAGCCACGCAAAAGGAAATCCACTCCCAAAACGACCAAAAAGCCTGTCCAACTAGCCAAGACCAAAGCACCCATACCAGCTGCAAAAGACAAGCAGAAGCAGAAAGAGAAAAAGAAGGAACCAAAGAAAGTGGTGAAAATGGGAAAACTGCCAATTAAAGGACCATCCACCACCTACTCTCCTCACAAAGTGCTCAAGGGTAAGCTCTTTTCTATAGCTACTCTTAGAGATTAAGGATTTGATTCTTTTTAAGACAAAGTAAAGAAGCAAGGGTGGACATCATTATTCCGTGAGACCGAAAATTTTCATGACGAGGAATTCTTGGAATTTTATGAGAATTGCAAAGTTGAAAATGAAGTAGTAAGAAGCAAGGTGAGTGGGATTGCAATAAAATTTTATGCCTATAGACTAGGAGAAATCCTTGATATCCCAGCTCCTGCACATGGCTTTTGTGAACATGCCAAAAGGGATTGGCCGAAACTACCTAAGGGATTGCCCTTAAAGATTACCAGAACCATAGGCAGAGACCCCACCTCAACCATAGGCAGAGACCCCAAGCAAGTTGCCAAAAACATTATGATTGGGGAATTTAAGTAATGGTTTGTCTAAGTGATAAGGAACCTTGTTCCCAGAGGTGAAAAGAGAGGAGCAGCTGACTTTCTTGACCAGACATTGATGTACTTCCTTTCTATTGAACATCCCATAAACCTTCCACTTCTCATGATCCAGCACATTAAACATGTCATTTCCAAAAAGGGAACATATTCCCTACCCTACGGGTTCTTCCTAACCAAAGTATTTAAGTACTTTGAAGTCCCTTTAGGAGTAGGAGAATCTCCTAAAAATGAGGATTGGTTGGACTTGACCCCATACAAAACTGATGCACCAGTTCCATTAGGAGGTCAGGGACAGGACCAGGGGTGGGAACAAACAGAGAAGCATTTGATGTTTTGATTGATTCTGTTGTGACTTTGAGCAAACAAGTGAAGGGACATAGCCATGCACTTCAGACTGAAAGGGCAGCCCACAACGCAAAGTACAAACTGTTGGCCCATAGGATTCAGAGGGTGCAGACCACTACCAAGCATATGTTGCATAACCAGAAAGTAATCATGGATGCCGTAGATGATTTGTTCAACCACTCTGATGATGAAGAAGTGGTGCCAGATGCAACAGCAGAACCTTCTTCTCCTCCCAAATCCTTGACAATCATGAGAGTTCAAAGAAACACATCTGCTCCACCTTGCAAGAGAAAATTCTTCACCACCTGAATTCCTGAAACATTTCCATCATATCTCAAACACTATTCTGTTCTTACTTCCATTGATTTTGCTTCTATTTCCCACTGCTACTTATGCTTATGGTGAACCTATTTCTCTTACTCAATCTACGACTGCTATGTTTTCTATTTGGTGATGGATGGCACATATCCAAAGATTGAGCTTTGGAATGTCTTGATAACTTTTTCAGGTACTTAATCCTTGGTGATGCTGACTAATTTAAGTGTCTATGCAATGCACTGTGCTTACAATCTCTTAATTATCTCATTTTTTTTTGCTTTTAGTATTGATGATGCCAAAAAGGGGAAATTGTTAATGTATGCTATTTTTTGAATTTTTGTTGATTTCTAGGAATAGCTCTAACATTTTTTTTCTCTAACCCATGGTAACAAGGTTAAGTTCAGAGTGTTTTTGTGTCCACAGGATCTTGACTCTGTTCATAACCTTTGGTGAAGTTTCTAACTCTTTTAAATTCATGGTCTTTGTCTTTGTCAATCTAGTGTGCATGTCCCTACCTATATTCCCTGGTCTTTTGTAAACTGTTTTTTAAAAAACTATGAGTTGAACATAAGCTTGCTGAGTCTAGAATGTTTGATCTCTGATACTCCATGGTCTTGTATGATTTTAGCTGAGTTTAAACATGATGGCATGATCCTGTTCGAAGTATAAGTTGTGTACTCTCCACGAGTTCTGGCTAACACCTAGGGCAACACATCTAACAAATTGTTTGTCATCATCAAGGGGGAATTTGTTGACTTGAATGTGTGATGATTTACAAACATGTTAATATGTATGATGATTGAGTGTATGCTTCTTGATTGGATGCCATGAATGTTAGAATAGGTATTGGATATGGTGATCAAACAGGTTGCTTTTGATTGAGTTCTATGATTCAATATTATTGTTTCATGTGTATGGAACAGGGTAAGGAACACCCTGTATCACGACTAGTTTTTATTTCATAACTGAGTACACGTCAGATTTATTTACTCGTCCACGATTGGTCTGATCACAAGAGTAACGCAATTCTTTTATTTTCTTTAAACCATTTTAGGCGAGCCACATATATTTCATAAATAAATTAACTTGGTTTTAAGTTGATTTATTTTAATATGTTTGCTACTTAAAAGGTTTAAGTTAATTAGAGAATATTTTCCTAAAAGATCTGATTTTGGAAAATGATTATCTGATCATTATCCTTTTAGGATTTTAAATGGAATTTTGTGGAAACAAAAATAAAAGGTAATTTATTGATTCTGTTGAACTGATCACGATTGCCAAAAATAGCTAAGTAGAGATTCAACATTTTTATCCACTATTTTAAAAGGATATTTTCCTCATTGTTTAAAAATTAATCTGTGGATAATTACTACCCAACAATCTTCAATGAACATGCTTCAAACGTGGGAGTCAACAGCAGATAGTAGAGGATTTTTTGCGCCATATTTTCAGCTCCACCTACAGCATTGGTGGGTACTTCCACCATTTCCCACCAAGCGTAAAAAGCAATCTCCAGCTGAAGAACAAGGTGTGCATTCAAAGAAAAATTGATCATTGTGAAAGAAGGATTGGCCAAGCTACATCAAGAGTGATCCACTGACGTTCAATCCAAGAAGAATCAGAGTGCACAAGTTCCTGGAGATCATCATTGACGAAAAAGAAAAGTGCTGACTGGAACAGTGAAGATACAGACTGCCATTCCTACTCCTGTTCCCTCTACACTATACTTATTTGGTAAATTCATCTCTGTTTAGCTTACTGAATAAGCACATTTAGAGACACATTGTTCATTGTATTCCCAGTGTATCGAGCTTCACTCTAGGGGTAGAGTGAAGGGGTGTAATAGGTTGAGTGACCTATTGGGAGGTAAGGCTTGAGTTGAGCCTAGAGGTTAGGAGTTACGACCTTAAAGTGTAATTCACTTTTGCTCGAGTTAGTGTATTGGTTTAAATCATACGGAGGAGTAGGTCGTGGTTTTTTCCTCTCCCTGAGCAAAAGAGCTTTCCGCGTAAAAATTCTTGTGTCTTGATTTAAATTCCACAATTTCATTTTAAGAAGAATATCAGTCTTGTTGGGAATATGCGTGGGAACACGAGTCCAAACTGCATGCTACTTGCTTAACTAATTTCAGTAGGGAACACTGTTGGAAACAGTGGCCTTTTTACTTTTAAGTTAAGTAGTTTAATGTTTTAAATTTTTTAAAAGGGCTCAATTCACCCCCCAACCCCTCTCTTGAGCTTATCATTACACTCATCTACAATAACACTATCCTTATTTAATATTTGTTTCCGATACCCAATTTCCTGTTTAACATATTTGAAACTCACACACACACACACACACACACACACACACACCCTTTTTGTCATTCAACTGCATATCTAGTTGGATTGGCTAGAATTTCACACTACCAGTCTCTGTGGTTCGACACCCTTACTTGTCATTTGCTACGTAATTGTAGTTCAAGTCTTGGGAAATACTTCATTTTTCTATATTTGGAATTCCTCATTGGTTCTAACAATGAGTTCTGAGCAGTGATCAATGGCTGACCAAACCAAGATACTGCAAAGCTTGACTAAGACCCAGCGGCAAGTGAGCGTCAACACGCAAGCGATTATGAAACTAGAGACGCAGATGGGTCAAATTGTGAGCACACTGAATAAGAGGGCGGAAAGGCAACCTGCCCATCCACCCAAGGGGCAGAAATAGAGTGAGCAGAGTGATTTCTTTGTAAATACGCACGTTGCCCTTTTCGTAGAGTCTAGTTTGTTGAGTCGTCTTGAAAATTATTATTTGTCCGGGACTTATGTTGTCCCTCTCCTATCTTTGGTTTTAACAATGTTGTCGGTAGGCAAGTTGGGGGGCATGGGAAACCGGGTTGTTTTCTTGATAAATCTTTTTAGTTGCTTCCACGGAGTTTCGTGTTCACGCACTCCACCTCCCTGCTTGCGTTAGTTACCGGTGACGTTGTTGCTGCTACTTCGGGATTGCCTTGGAGTTAGTAGAGGCCGCTCCTACCAACCCATTGCACATCAGGTTGTAGGGACAGCAACGTTGGAGATACTCAGAAGGACCTGACAAACAATTAGATTTTTTCAAAGATATTTCCATTTCTATTTCTGTTTTGTTTCCCTTTTCTGCTGTTATTTTGTTTGTTTGTTTTTTTTTTTTTTTTTTTTTTTTTTTTTTTTGCAGGTTAGCTTGCACGGATCACAGACCCTTTTGCAGTTTCTAGGTGACTTCTTTCCACTCTCTCACGGGACTCTCAAGAATAAGTTGGGGGGAGTGGACTGCGCTTTTAATTTTTGCCTGTCTTTTAAATTTTTAGCATGCGCTTTAATTGTTAGCTTACTTTGTTAATTTCTAGTCGGTTGCATGATGGTTGAATTTTCTATGTTGTATGGACTTTTCTTACATTAGTACGGTTTTCCTGTCATGCACTCTCTAAGAATTTGATTGGCCTAGGCTAGTTTTAGGCTTGAACTTCCATGGCGATATTTGTGCACTGTCCTAGTATGTGGTAAGATGACGATGTTGGCATGCGTAGCTAGGAATTTTAGTAGGCATAAGTCTCCTTGTCTATGAGTGAGAAAGTTAAGACCCACATAAATTAGAGTACTGTAGTGGTTTTTATTGCGTTAGCGAAATGAATTTTGGAATTTTAGGGACTTGGTTTGTGTGAGTTTGAAGGATGCTTAGGAAATGACAGTTACCAATCTCTTTGATTTTATTTGAGCTGTCAGATGTTAATTTTTATTCTTTCAATTACATCCCTGTTGAGCCTTAAAAAAGTACACTTCCCCTCCTTCAAAATATCCTCTTTTTGTGCCCCAGAGTTTTTCTGTAAATTTTTGCTCTGAGTGTTTTGAGTGATGCTTTGCTGGTAAGTTGGAGAAATAAAATAACAGGGGTGATGTGAAAAAAGAGAGCATAGATGAATGAAAAAAAAAATCAAGAAAGAAGAAAAAAACAGAGAAGGGAAGAGCTCGAAGAAAAAGAAACAAAAAATCATCATCAAAAAAAAGAGAGGAAAAAATGAATGATGAAGAACATGAGGCTTTTGAAAAATTGAGCAAGTGAAAAAGAGTAAGAAGGAGTAGAAAGAAAGTGGAATTGCTTTTGCCCATTAGCTGCACAGAAAAGTTTGTCTGATCAGCTTTCTTTTCCCTGTAGTTATCTGGATTCCCTCTTCTACCTTTTTCCTCTCCCTGGTCTAACTCTTTTTGCCACATTTATTGCCTACTTCCCTTAAAATTGGTAAATCTGATCTTAAGCGGGTTTAAGTGGTAAGACTGACTGTAGTCCCTAGGATTGAATTCTATCGTTGATGCAATATTTACTGATCTGCAGTTTAGGATTGCCTATTATTTTCTTGAGTGCTCTGCTTTTGCTAGCTCCATGAGTGACTCCCTGCTATTTATTTATACACACACTGGTGAGTTGTGGAGCTAGTCCCTTGTGCTGAATTTATTCCCTGTTCATGCATGTCTGGTCTAGCGGTAAGATGGTTAAACCTGGATGCCTGCATGCACACACACATATACCTTGGTTGTTCTTGTCTGGCTAGTTGATGTTAGTCATTTTCTGTTTGGCAGTTATGATAGGGATAACTGGAATGTATAGGGGTAGTTTCACAGCTTAGTTTTTCATCTTTTTCATGTCAGCTTGCTAGGGACCAGCAAGGTTTAAGTTGGGGGGGGGGTGTTGAGACGCAGAAAGTGTGCTCAACTCATTCCTAATTTGTGCTAAAACATATATGTTAAGGTCCTAAGCACATGTGTTTTAAGTCATATTTTAATTATATTGTGCGCTCCTGTATTTTGTGTTTTCACGTTAATTTTATGACTTTTACAGGATGGACACGAGCCGGGGCTCAAATGGATCAAGTTTGGACGTAAATGACATCTCCATGTAGGCCCGAGCACTTAGAATCGAGTCCGGATCGTGAAATGGGCTACAGACGCGGCCGAGGGAATTTTTAGATAGACACGGTCGTAACACACCTGTCACGACCCTGTCGGGTGTTTCTGCAACGATTATTAAAACGTTGTAACCTACAGTCTCGTGGCCCCTCCCACTTTTGACCTAACAACCTGAAGAGGCGATCCAGAGACCTAAAGGGGACGATTCAGACCTCAGGAGCAAGGCGGTTGATGACGGCAACCATTATTCAACACCCGCGGGACGCATATACTGACAGGTAGTGCGATAGCAAGATCCGATCGTCCAAAAAATCGATATTAGGCCAGATTTAATTCCCATTTATTTTACCCATGCTTTTAATCTGTAATGGATGAAGGATGCAATGGTTTGCTTAGTATAGGGTTGTGATTCGCGCAGAACTGAACTAGATTAATTATCTTCTATTGGTTGGTAATTAGTTTGCTTTCGTTATTTGATTTATTTATGCCGCCTATGACAATCGGCTAGTTGAATCTACATGTTAATGTGCTTTCATCGAACTAAACAATCAACCAACGGTCATACCCTAACTATTTAACCATGTAAATAATAGGATTTAATCAAACGCTCAAATCCTAAACCCGAACGCAGCCTGATCAGGTTTGCATTTCTGTCTCCATGGAAACTGAACCAAACACGGCCATGATGTACGTGTCACGACCGTGTCCTGCCTTAAGGGTCACGATCGTGATTGTTCAATCACGGCCGTGACAAGATCTATCCTGCACGCCTGCCCTCTGCAGTTGCCATAGTCAAGTCATCGCTTCGTGCGGCGATGTTTATCTCTACTTTTATCGCAGTTTAATTATTATTTTAAACCAATTGAACCCAAGTTCAATATATCCCCTTGTTAGGAACTTAATTTACTCAATCTGTGAATTTTCAACCGTCTCTGAGGTACGATACTCAACTCGCCGCTAGCTTCTAGTTGGTAAGCCGTTTAAATTTATAAATATTAAATTTGGCCGCCCGACGATGCGGCCAATAGTTAGCTAGCTCTGCAATAGATTGTCCAATATTTGATCCAACACTAACCTCATTAACCCTCCAAATAGAGTTTTTCTGTCTTACCCCAAATTGATGGGTATTGGTTTCCATACTAGATATAAGTTCCTCAGCTTCTCGGATAGTTTTGTTAACCATGGCCCCTCCAGACGCGGCATTAATCAGGAATCGGTCAGTCAGGCATAAGCCCTAATAAAAACAAATCATTAACAGATTTTCACTAATTTGATGGTTGGGGCAGCTAGCGCATAATTGTTTAAAATGTTCCCAATATTCAAGGAGAGTTTCCCCGTGTTGTTGTTGGATATCGTAAATTCCTTTGTGTACTGATGCAACACGAGTGACAGGAAAATACCTCTCAAGGAATAACGTCTGCATCTGGGTCCATGTAGTAACAGACCGAGACGGTAGACAAAAAAGCCAGTCCTTAGCTGTGTCAGCCAAGGAGAATGGGAATGCTCTTAACTTCACTTTTTCTTGGGTTAGACCCAGGGGTTTGCAGTTAGAGCAAATCATGTGGAATTCCTTAAGGTGTTTATATGGATCATCCCCACTCTTACCATGAAATTTGGGAAACATTTGAATAAAGCCAAACTTGAATTCAAAGTCCACGTATGTTGCAGGGTTGTAAATGCAAAATGGTTGAATAACCATTGTTGGTTGTGCTAACTCCCTAAGGGTGCGGGGTCGGGGAGGTGGGTTATTACCAATATTCCTAGGGGGAATGACATTTTGATTATTGGCATTATTGCCTTGATTCCCAAAGGGATTAACAATTTTGTTGTTCTGGTTCTGAGGTGGGTCTTGAAGAGGAGGATCTTGATTCTCAAGGAGATTCAAGTCATTATTTCCATTGAGAGTCATACCTAAAACAAGTGTATCAAGGTTTTTAGGTTTAGACGAAGTTTTTGGTGGTGGAATCTGATCAAAGATTAGACCAAAATCTAGGTCTTTATATTGTTCAAAACCAGACTCCTTGAGTTCTTCAAAACTTGGTAGCTATTCTAGGATTGCTTTCTTTCTATTCCCATGTTGTTGGCCCAACAAAGTTCATGCAACACAGCTACAAACGATATGTGTAAAAGGAAAAACTAAAAGGCATAAAAACACAAGACTAAAACAAAACAAGTTCCCCGGCAACGACGCCAAAAATTGATCGAGTCAGGATCAATCAAGAAATAATACCCAAGCTAGGATGATATTATTCAAGAATAGAGTAAAGGAGGAGCAAGGGGTCGATCCCACAGAGAACTATAGTTATTGTCAAATCTTGTGCAAAAATGTATCAATCAGTGAATCGAATAATTCACCAATAAATCAATCAATGGATGGTCGGAACAAATGATGAGATAAAGTGAAAACAAACAAATAAACAATCAAGCAAAGAGCCTCAGACGTGTCACACGTTTGGTTAATCACCAAAAGGTGATAAATAAAATCACAGTTACAATGAGAATTTAAGTAGACGTGGGAACTGGTAAACAATGACTTGTCTGACTAAATGACTTAACAGATCAAGCACTTCAGCAAGTTTGACTATCTTGACTAGGCAAACGCTGGATTCTGTCAACAAAACGTAAAACCTAATGAATCACTCGTTCAGTTGACCAAGGATTCGATCATCTTGTATCAACCCTAACCAGTCTATGAGACAAAGGTTGTCAATCTCTACCTCTATTGATTGCAATAAGAACAGATTCAAATCAAGAATGATGTGGATCAAATCAGTCACAAAGTGATCAACCCTAGTGATATACGGGAAAAAAATCCCCTAGACACGTGGACAAAAGGACACGGGTGACGACCGAGTTCGCGGGGGTATCGATTCGACAACGAATGGACCGGTTCTGACCAGGGTGATCAGCCCGGGTGATCAGCATGGCTCAGTGCCTTAGCCATTCAAATGGCTTTCTCCGACAGGCAGAAGTGATCTGCTCGGGTGATCAGCCCGGGTGACCTGCCCGGGTGATCAGCCTGGCTCAGTGCCTTAGCCATTCAAATAGCTTTCTCCGACAGGCAGGAGTGATCTGTCCGGGTGATCAGCCCGGGTGACCTGCCCGGGTGATCAGCCTGGGCTCCAGCACTTAGCCATTTCTTGGCCAGCCTTGCTGGCCAAAGGTGATCTGCCCGGGTGATCTGCCCGGGTGATCTACCCAGGCCAGCTTTGCTCCCTTCCTTGGCCAGCCTGGCTGGCCAAGAGTGCACAGGCCGGGTGCACAACCCGGGTGCACAGCTCGGGTGCACAGCCTAGCCGGGTAGGCTGGGGATATATCGGTAATCCGATTATTCCCCCTCATACCCTTTCCTCCTTGCCTATAAATATAGGACCCCCTAACCCTCCAGGTATGTGATTTCTTCCGATTTCCACATCTTTTTTCAGTCATAAGCTTGATTTCGAATCTTGACTTCCTTGACTGACTTAAGCATCGGAGCGGTCGTCCCGGGCTTAAAACCTCGGGCTTCCCTCTGACATGGTTTATTGGTTTTCCAGGTCCAAGAGTCGATATATTCATACCCGGGGCCGATTCAGCGTCGGCTCAGCTTGTTGAACCGGTTTTCCCTACTTAGACAACCGGAAGCCGCTCTCAAGCCTTAGGTGATATCGCTTGGCTCATTTTCAGGTGATAACACTAACTTTAAAAGGGGCTATATAAATATATTCCGCTGCACAACTCTGAGTTGTTCGAAAAAGTTTTAAAATCCTATAAGTTCATTCATCCCCCCCCTTCTAAACATATAGAGCTCCTCTCAGGGACCAAAAAGTAGCACGGACTGCGAACGTAGACAAGCGAGGTGATGGGCGGGGCACACTCACCCGTTGCACCGCTTGTTGACGTCAACAGGGAGGCGGGGAATTGTAGGTCTTGGTAGGTGACTTCGCAGATGACTTGCCCCGCCTGTCGAGCCATCTGTCACTATCTACAGGTTGAAGCTTGGTTGTGAGGTGTGGAGTGGTTAGAGGTTTGTAGTGGGATTTATTCCCTTTGCATGGGTTTTAGTGATTGATAGTTCCATAATTGTGAGTGTTTGAATTCCGAATGTAGATTGGGTTGAGTGTTGTCTGCCTCGGGGCTGTTGTGTGGATGACTTGATGGTTGGGTGTAGCCTGTTTTTCTATGGCGGATAGGGGGGATTGACTCTCGGTTGGAGAGATAGATGATCACCCCAGGTGGACCGGCGTACGTTCCGTGGACCCGCCCATGAACCGCACAAGCCTAAACCCCCAACTCAAAAAACGAAACAATCAAAAAGGGTGGAACAAAACATCTCAACAGAAGATTAAACTCTCTATGAAAGTGTAAACCAAAACATCTCTATCAGGGAATCAACTCCCAAACGATGGATAAAAGGCACAATGTCACAATCCCAAACGATGCTAAAAAGATAACAATTCATACAACTTCAAACATCCTACGAAGAAACTAAGTGAAACAGGAAAATAGTAAAACACATCAAATCTCTAAGAGGGCACGTGCTCATCTCCCCGCCGCATCCTCCTAAAAATACACCTAACCTGCACCACAACATTCAATTGAGGGTGTACACAGGGTCAGAATAAATATCAAACGCATACTATGGGATCAGCAAGATGGATAGTGTTAAGATTTGATTGTTTAGGTTTTGATGATGCATGCTTGAATGTTTAGTTAGTTAAATGAATGATCTTAGAACCAGTCTAG
>JAOWBR010159920.1:0-12410 GCA_028571145.1 Dionaea muscipula
GATGCAAAAAGCCGTCAAATGGCTACGGAAAACCGAAATCACTATTCACGAAAAGTACTACTCACCGAAAAATGAAAATTTCCCCATATGATAAATCAATCATAAGTGATCATAAAACAATATAAAATGACCATAAAATCCGGGGTATAACACCTACCCGGGTCTTACCCGATTGCTTACCCGGGATGCCTGCCCGGTTGCTTGCCCGGGGTTGAGGGGGACACATGTCTGGGCCCCGCTCGTGATCGTCGTCCAAGATTTTTGTCCCATTTTCCCTTCAACTGTTAGTGCTTGATCGAAGTCACGACCACAACGCTCCGATAACATGGTGTCATACCTGAAGAATCAGATGATATTTGTTTCCATCGTTGGTCTCTTTGCTTAATCCAGTTTGATTCTTGAAACTTCACAGTCCGAACTACGCTCGCACTCCGAAGTTGGGGGACTGATGATATACGGGTATTTTCCCTTCGCTTTCGTGAACAAAGAGACCGGACGAGTCAACCGGACTTTTCTCAAGTGTGATCGCCTGCCCGGGTTGCCTGGCCGGTGTGCCTGCCCAGGATGCTTGGCCTAAAAACTAGTCTGGCTCGGTTCCTTGCATCTCCTCCATTAAACAACCACCTGGCCACCTTGTTTCTTGTCCGAGGTGCTTGCCCGGGTCAAACGTGGAAGTCAATGACCGTCTCAGCCCGTTCCATTTCCCTGCCCGGGTGCTTGCCCAAGACTGCTTGCCCTGGTGCTTGTCTGGCCAGGGTCTTTTAGGTATTTTCACCACCTTCCAAACCCCTATAAATAGGGGTTCACCCCCCAAGGTTTCAGGTATGAACATCTACTCTCACATTTCCCACTCTGAGCTTTCTTCCTCCCCTAGCTTGCTCGGACCCTTGCCTGGTAGACTTGTCCGGTGTGCCTGCCCGGAAGCCTGCCCGGGATACTTGCTCGGCTGCCTGCTTGCTTGCCCGGGTTGCTTGCTCGACAGTCTCTTGCTAGGAGCTCTTCACCTTCTTCTTCACCTGCTGACTTAAGCATCAGAGCGGTTTCCCCGAGCTAACACCTCTGGGTACCCTCTGACGGATTTATTCGTCCATTTCTGGTCATCGTAGCCGTCCTTCCTCAACAACACACTCCTCCCCCGAGACTACCAAATCTTTTCCAAGCCGAACCTCTCTGACCCGATTCTCTTGGGACTTTGGTGCTTACTCTTAGGATTTTTTCGGGAGTATCAATAACTCAATCACTAGATTTTCCTAAGGCTACCTAGAAACCGACCCTAGAATTTTACTCAGGCTAATTCTACAACCCCTTCTTGAGAGACTTTCTCAAGGGAACAATCACAAATGAAGAGAATAAGTTTTTAGTGAAATTAATCACTACACAATATTACCCACACTCTAACAAGCTTGACAATAATAATATGAAGGACAAAGCTGGCTAGAGAGAAATATAATAAAAAACCCTAGAAAATTCGTATACCGATCAATTGATGGTTTTGTTGATGGAGAGAGTGATCCAAGGAGCTTTTGAAGTCTTCCAAAATGAAGTTCAATGATGATGAAAGCTTGGAAAGACTTGAGAATGACGAATGCTTGCTTTGGATCTTCTCTAGGAGCTTGGAGAGCACTTAAAAAAATTCTCACCAATTTTTGTTCCAGAATGTTGATGAATGCTCTAATGATCTTCCTTGCTTGAAGATCCATTTTCTTCAGCCAAAGTAGCCATTGGAAGGACTCAAAGATGTCGTTGAAAACGTGTGCTAAAATGGTGACCGTTGGATCAAACATAAAAAATCATTAACTGCTGCCTGGGCATGATTTCCAGTCGGTCGCCTATAATTTTCGGCCGGCCGAAAATATGATATGCTCTCTGTTTTTACAAAATCGGTCAGCCGAAAATGTAAAGCATGGGATTTCCGGTCGACCGAAAATCCTGGGCAGAGAAAAAAATTGGCCTCCTGAAAATCTCATGTAATCTCTAATAAAAATATTAGATGCTAAGATCAATAAGAATGACGAGAATCATCTAAAATTTACCAGAGATAAAGATATGATGATTAAATGCACATAAACTTAATGATAACAATAATATGTTTGATCAAATACAGGCAATGCATCTACCATCCCAACTTATAGATGTTAAATCATGTTAAGCACAATAAAGAACTAGTAGTCATCATCAAAACAAGGATTAGACAAAATCTAATCATGTATAAAACTGCACTAGAGCCCTCGGGTTAATTAAGGGGCTAGCGGTGGGGTCGGGATCTCTCAGGATTTCTCATCTTCAATTTGCCGATGACACGATTCTTTTTGGAGAGGCAAACATTGTGGAAATTCATAACTTTAAAGAATCTTAAAGTGTTTGAAAGTTATGTCTGGGCTAAAGGTTAATTTTAGGAAGAGCGCGATCTACGGAGTGGGACTCTCATCGGATGTTATCAGCAGTATGGCGGAGATTCTACAGTGTCCGATTCAGGAGTTGCCTTTCAAATACCTAGGGCTACCATTGGGGGCAAATCCGAGGATCATAAGATCATGGAGGGTTGTCATCGACAGGTGCAAGAAAATATTGGCAGGATGGAAATGCAGACATTTTTCAATGGCAGGACGGTTGACGTTAGTTAAATTTGTTTTGAGTTGTTTGCCAACTTACTACATGTCATTATTCAAAATGCTTGGAGGGGTCGCTCGAGAAATTGATAAATTGAGGGCGGGGTTCCTCTAGGGAGATACTGCAGGCAGGAAACGATTACACGTGTTAAGTTGGAGCTCTGTCTCACGATCTAGGATGGAAGGAGGATTGGGAGTCATGGATTTAAAAGCCATGAATGATTGCCCTCTTTTAAAGTGGGCGTGGCGATTTGGACAAGATAGAAATGCCCTATGGCAAAGACCCATTTTTGAAATTTATAAAATGGATGGCAGTTGCTGGTTTTTGGTTATTCTGAACTATAGAAGAGGTTTATCTATGATTTGGCAAGACATTTTGAACATCCAGCGCAGTAGACCAGATTTATGGAATTTTGTTTCGCAGAACGTGGTGCTGAAAGTGGGTAATGGAAATCAGATCAAGTTTTGGCATGATAGGTGGTTCGACAAGCTTCCACTGAAGGATCAGTTTCAGAGACTTTTCTCTGCTTCAGAAGATAAGGATGCAGTTCTAGCACAGGTGGTGGGCAAGATAGATGAAAGTAGAAGGTGGCTGCTTCGTTTTCGGGTAAGCCTAAGATCAAGGCTGAACGACCTTCTAGTCCAGATGTTAGAAGCACTGGGGAGTCCTCCGGTTTTGAGTTTGACTAATGATAAAGTTTGTTGAAGGCAAGGAGCTCTTGGCAAGTGTTAAGTGAAGGATGCATTTTCTCAGATCTCAGGAGGGTCAGACAATTTTGGGGACGGTTTGAAGTGTGTCTGGATTGAGGTTGCACCACCCAGGATTCAGTTTTTTAGATGGATGGTTTGGCATCATCGGATTAAAACCACCGCATGGTTGTATCAAATAGGCGTGCTAGCGACTAATGAGCATTGTGTTTTAAGTGGGATGGAGGATGAGACAATTGACTATTTGCTAATTCATTATCCGAGGTGTGGAGGGTTTGGTTGAGTTGTATGAGGTGGTAGGGTATGTCCTGGGTTTTACCTGGCTCACCATGGGATTTACTGAGGGGCTGGAGCCCGTTTAGCGTTTGCAAGTCCCTTCGACCTATGAGGAAGTCCCTACATGGGATTATTTTTTGGTATATTTGGAAGTCTAGAAACAATGATCGATTTAATAATCTACCACCAAGATGGGAGGAACTTGTGGAGTTGATTAAGTTCAAGTGTGCTTTTTGGTTCATTAATAACCTCAGGTAAGATAAGCCCTGAATTGGCGATCTGACATTGAACTTGAGGTGTATAAATTCAAGGAGTTTCGGGTGATTTCCTTCTTGTAGTCCGTGGGGCTTGGATGATGGGATGCCACGATTCTGTCATATTACATTCTGCCATTGGTCTTCTCCAGACTGGGTTAGAGGTTTAGGATGGTGAAAATTTAAATCAAGACAGATCTAGTAGCTGCTGCAGTGGCTGGGATGGAGTTGTTGGTTTCAGGGATTGCTCGAGAGCATGCTAGGGGGGACCTTTGGATAAGGTTTTGGTCATAGGGATGCTGATTTGGTGGCGATTCTAAAGGTCAGGTTGAAGGGATGCTAGGATTGGTTTTTGGTCTCCATTGGTGGCTGGGATGCTGGGATGCAGGGATTGCTCGAGAGCATGCTAGGGGGACCTTTGGATGAGGTTTTGGTCATGGGAATGCTAATTTGGTGGGGATTCTAAGGGTCAGGTTGAAGGGATGCTGGGATTGGTTTTTGGTCTCCATTGGTGGCTTGCTTATGGGATGTCGCAGCTAGGGTGGGGGAGACATGTGGAGACGCTCAAGCAGCTAATTTGGTTTTGAAGTTGGCGGCTCTGATTGGTTTGATATAGTTTTGTGATGCTTTGGATAGGCTACTTTCTTTTTCAGAAGTTGTGAAGACTTTGATCGGTTGTAGCTAGTTTCTCGTGCTGTGTTGAGTCCCTTTCCATGTGGTTGGCTTTTGGGGATTGCGGGGTGGCTTTTGACTGGGGTTTGAGGGTCTTAGGTGAGTTCCATTGGTTTGGGTGAGGGTGTCATGATGAGCGTGCGAGAAGGGTGGCCTGTGGCTAGGGCTTGAGGGTGTATGTTCTTGTGGAGGGTGAGGATGTGTAGCTGTATGGGTGCTTTCGTGAGGATGGGTAGATCCGGTGAGGATGTCCATGGTGGATGTTTGGTGAGGGGAAAAAAGGAGAGGTTTGGTAGTAGGGGGACTGGGTTGGATTTGTGACTTGGAAGATGCCTTGTTTGACCGTACTGGCTTGATGTTTTTGTTTTTTCTTTTATTGTTGGTGCTGGATGAAATTTCGATGCAGTGCTGTAGCTTTGGTTTTCTTTCAAAGCGTAGTGCTTCCTTTGCATATCCTGGGCTATGCTCACAACCATTTGCCAACGTCAGACAGCATTCCCCATTGGTATTTGGGGGGTTTATTGTTGGCGCCCGGGTTTAGTGACTGTTTTTATCTCTTCTTGAGGTCTGGGGAAGGGTTTTCCATTGTTTGTGTGTTGGCTCTGAGTGTTAGGGAGTCATTGGAGGTTAATCATGGTGAGCTTGGGTCCTTGGTGAGGGTGCCATGGAAGAGTGAGAATGTGAGTGGGTGTCTTTTCTCCTCTTGTTCTTGGGAGCCATTGGAGGGTGGTCATTGCAAGGATGGGCTTTGGTAAGGGTGATCTTGGTGGGTGAGATTGTGGGATGGGTATAGGTTTGGATTTGTCTGTTTTGTCTCTCACAGGTCTTGGAGTGGCTTCAATTGGAATGTTCTCTAGGGTTGTTCTCTGGATTATTGAAACTGTATTCCTGCAATTTTTTTCCTTTTTTCTTTTTGTCTCTGCTGTTGCGGCAATCTCGTGACGCTTGTTCGGTTATGGCTATTGATGTTTGGCGGTTGGGTTCCTGTTGACATGAAGTTCTGCTATGTAATCTTGGGTTTCTCAAGTGGATTGGATGCCTTTTGATATGAAGTTCAGCTCTGCAGAGGTCTTTTTACCATAAAGTTGTGCTTCACAGCGTTCTTTATGTAATGGATTGATTGCCTTTTGCCATGGAGTGGGGATCTACAGGTTGCCGAGATGTTGATTTTTACCTTGATGGAGCAGTCCGAGGAGGTATGGATGGGTGGCTACTTGATACGTTGATACCTTGATCCTGGGGTGTTGATCTGGCTGCATCAGATTACATGAGATGTCGTCATCAGTCCTTGCTAGAGTTGGTTTGCAGGAGTTGATGGTTAATTCATAGGCAGGGACTTTTCTCAAGGCGTCGCTTTGTTAGATATTATCCCTATAGTGTTCTTTTCATTGATTTATTTGTGAGCGTGTTTCGGGTGTGCTGCGGTTGTGACTTTGTCGGGATCTCCTCAACTTTTCGGGTGCTTGCAAATGATTCGGCTAGTCGGAGGGGGGCCAACTTAGTTGGGTTGCCTTCTTCTAGTTATGATGCACATTGCACTCGATTTTGCTTGATGTAAACACTTGTTTTATACTCCTTGTGTTTACATTAATAAAGCTCTTTTTATTGATAAAAAAAAAAACATCGCTAGGACTTATCCTTTTATTAGAGATGAATATCGGGAATTATTTGCAATGGATCGCTCAGCCCTTTCGAATAGACGAGATCCTTTTTTAATTATATGTCAAAATACCTTATCTCATCACGATTTATCTCAATTTTTCTCAAATTTATGTGGATTGATTCGTTTACTTTTTCATTGCGTACGCAAAATGTTCATAACATACTCTACATAAATAGCATGAAACAGAATCGAATAGAGTATGGTCTCAACTATTAAATATTTGAGTAGAAAGAGAAAAAATATTGGAAATACAAATTTTACATGAAAAATCTCCAAACAAATTGGGGTAAAAGCCACTGGATATAGAAGAATTTCGCTATCAGAAATAAAAGTTACAATCTTTCTCGACAACAAAAAAATAAAAAATAAAAAAAATAACTGATTTGGTGAAAGACGAATGGGGATAAGGATTATGTGCCATGTTTTATTTTTGTGGGGGCACCATAAAAAGGAGTAAGATTGGAAGTCTTACATGACTCAAAAACACCTTTTGATTTGTAATGTTGCACAAAAAAAAGAAACACTGGCATAGTTCGGGGATATCCTTTTCTTAGAGAGAGATATCGCGAATTATTTTCAATGGATCACTCAGCCCTTTCGGATAAACCCGATCCTATTTCAGTTATATATCAAAAGATCTTATCTCATCAAGATCTATCTTCCTTTTCCTTATATTTAAGTGGACTGGTTCGTTTGCTTTTGCTTTATATAAGCAAAATGTTGGTAGGGAACTCTATACAAATAATATGAATGTGAATCGAATAGAGTAGGGTCTCAACTATTAAATATTTGAGTAGAAAGAGAAAAATATTATAAATACAAATTTTACATGAAAAATCTTCAAATAAATTGGGGTAAAAACCACTGGATTTAGAAGAATTTTACTATCAGAGATAGAAGATACAATATTTCTCGATAATAAAATTTAAATTAAAAATAAAATAATAACTCATTTGGTGAAAGATGAACGAGGATAAGGATTATGTGACATGATTTGTTGTTGTGAAGGGACAAAAAAAAAGGAGTAAGATTCGAAGTCTTAACACCATTTGATTTGTTATATTGCACGAAAAAAAAGAAACACTGACATTGTTGCGGTTTATCCTTTTCTTAGAGATGGATATTAGGAATTATTTGTAATTGATCACTCCGCCCTTTCGGATAAACCCGATCCTTTCTTAGTTATATATAGAAATACATTATCTCATCACGATCTATCTCTCTTTTCCTCAAATTTATGTGGATTGGTTCGTTTACTTTTGAATTGTAAAAGCAAAAATTTCGTAGCGGACTCTATAAAAATAGTATGAATCTGAATTGAATAGAGTAGGGTTTCAACTATTAAAAATTTGAGTAGAAAGAGAAAAATATTGGAAATACAAATTTTACATGAAAAACTCCCAAACAAATTGGGGTAAAAACTACGCGATATAGAAGAATTTTCCTATGAGAAATAGAAGTTACAACATTTTTCGGTGACAAAAAAAAAAAAAAAAAAAAACTGATTTGGTGAAAGAAGAATGAAGATAAGGATTACGTGCCATATTTTGTTGTTGTGGGGGGACCCAAAAAAATGAGTAAGACTGAAAGTCTTACATTAGTCAAAAACACCATTTGATTTATTATGTTGCACAAAAAAAGAAATACTAAAATTGTTGGGACTTATCCTTTTCTTACAGATGGATATCAGGAATTATTTGCAATGGATCGCTCAGTTCTTTCGGATAAACCAGATCCTTTTGTCAGTTATATGTCAAAATATCTTATCTCATCACGATTTATCTCCATTTTTCTCAAATTTATATGGACTGGTTCGTTTACTTTTGCATTGTATAAGCAAAATGTTCGTAACGGACTCTACATAAATAGCATGAATCTGAATCGAATAGAGTATGATCTAAACTATAATATATTTGAGAAGAAAGAGAAAAAATAGTGAAAATACAAATTTTACATGAAAAATCTCCAAACAAATTGGGGTAAAAGCCACTGGATATAGAAGAATTTTACAATCAGAAATAGAAATTACAACCTTTCTCGTTAACAATAAAATAAAATAAAAAATAAATAATTAACTGATTTGGTGAAAGATTAATGAGGATAAGGATTATTTGCCTTGTTTTGTTGTTGTGGGGGACCATAAAAAGGAGTAAGCTTGAAAGTCTTAAATCACTCAAAAACACCTTTGGATTTGTTATGTTGCACAAAAAAAGAAACTCTAGCATTGTTAGGACTTAACCTTATCTTAGAGATCAATATCGGGAATTATTTGGAATGGATCATTCAATCCTTTCAGATAAACCCGATTCTTTCTTAGTATAATGTTGAAATACCTTATCTTATCATGATATATCTCCCTTTTCCTCAAATTTATGTGGACCGGTTTGTTTACTTTTATATTTTAAGGCAACATGTTCGTAGCGGACTCTGTACAAATAGTATGAATCCGAATCGAATAGAGCATGGTCTCAACGATTAAATATTTGAGTAGAAAGAGAAAAATATTGGAAATACAAATCTTACATGAAAAACCATCAAACAAACTGCAGTAAAAACCACTGGATATAGAAGAATTTTATTATCAGAAAAAGAAGTTATAACCTTTCTCGGTAACAAAAAAAAAAAAAAAAAACGATTCGGTGAATTCGGTGAAAGATTAATGTGGATAGGACTTATATGTCTTGCTTGGTTGTTGTGGGTGGAACAAAAAAAGCTCAAAAACACCCTTAGTTTTTCTATGTTGCGCAAAAAAAGAAACACTTGCATTGTTGATGAGGCTAACCTATTCTTTAAGATGGATAACGAAAATTATTTACAATGTATCACTCAGCCCTTTCGGATAAACCCGATCCTTTGTTTGTTATATGTTGAAATAGCTTATCTTATCACGATCTATCTCTATTTTCCACAAATTTGTGTGGACTGGTTCGTATACTTTTGCATTATAAAAGCAAAATGTTCTTGGCGGACTCTATACAAATAGTATGAATCCGAATCGAATAAAGTAGGGTCTCAACTATTAAATATTTGAGTAGAAAAATAAAAATATTGAAAACTCAAATTTTACATGAAAAATCTCCAAACAAACTGAGGTAAAAACCATTGGATATAGAAGAATTTCACTATGAGAAATAGAAGATACAATCTTTCTCAAGATTGGAAGTCTTACATCACTCAAAAACACCATTAGATTTGTTATGTTGCACAAAAAAAAAAAAAAAAATAAAAATAGAAAAGGAAATAATAGCAATATCGGGGCTTATCCTTTTCTTATAGACCGCTGTTGAGAATTATTTTCTATGGATCACTCAGCCTTTTCGGATAAACTTAATCCTTTTTTTGTTATATGTCGAAATATGTTATTTCATCACGATCTATTTCCTTTTTCCTCAAATTTATGTAGATTGATTCATTTACTTTTACATTGTAAAAGCAAAATATTTGTAACGGACTCTACATAAATAGCATGAATCCGAATCGAATAGAGTATAGTCTCAACTATTAAATATTTGAGTAGAAAGAGAAAAAATATTGAAAATGCAAATTTTATATGAAAAATCTCAAAACAAATTGGGACAAAAACCACTGGATATAGAAAAATTTGACTATCAGAAATTGAAGTTACAACCTTTCTCGGTAACAAAAAAAATAAAAAAATAAAAAAATAATTGATTTGGTGAAAGATGAATGAGGATAAGGATTATGTGTCGTGTTTTGTTGTTGTGGGGGGACCAAAAAAAAGGTATAGTATTGGAAGTCTTAAATCACTCAAAAAAAGCACCCTTTGATTTGTTATGTTGCAGAAAAAAAGAAACTCTAGCATTGTTGCGGCTTATCCTTTTCTTAGAGATCGATATCAGGAATTATTTGTAATGGATCACTCAATCCTTTTGGATAAGCTCGATCCTTTTTTTAGTTGTGTGTCGAAATACCATATCTCATCACGATCTATCTTCATTTTCCTTAAATTTATGTGGACTTGTTCGTTTACTTTTGCATTTTAAAGCAAAAAGTTCGTAGCGGACTCTATACAAATATTGTGAATCCGAATCGAATAGAGTATGGTCTCAACGATTAAATATTTGAGTAGAAAGAGAAAAATATTAGAAATACAAATCTTACATGAAAATCCTCCAAACAAACTGGGATAAAAACCACGGGATACAGAAGAATTTTCAGATCAGAAAAAGAAGTTACAACCTTTCTCGGTAACAAAAAAAAAAAAAAATGATTTTGTTAAAGATGAATGAGGATAAGAATTATTTTGCCTTGCTTTATTGTAGTGGGGGACCAAAAAAAGGAGTAAGATTGAAAGTCTTAAATCATTCAAAAACACCCTTTGTTTTTTTATGTTGCACAAAAAAAGAAACACTAGCATTGTTGGGGCTTACCCTTTTCTTAGATATGGATATCGGATATTATTTGCAATGCATTATTCAGCCCTTTCGGATAAACTTGATCCTATCTCCCTTTTCCTCAAATTTATGTGGACCGATTCGTATACTTTTGCATTATAAAAGCAAAATGTTCGTAGTGGACTCTATACAAAGAGTATGAATCTGAATCGAATAGAGTAGGGTCTCAATTATTAAATATTTGAGTTGAAAGAGAAAAATATTGAAAATGCAAAATTTACATAAAAAATCTCCAAACAAACTGGGCTAAAAATCACTGATATAGAAGGATTTCATTATCAGAAATAGAAGTAACAATTTTCTCGGTAACAAAAAAATGATTTGGTGAAAGATGAATGTGGATAAGGATTATGTGTCTTGTTTTGTTGTTGTGGGGGACCAAAAAAATGAGTTAGATTGGAAATATATCACTCAAAAACACCCTTTGATTTGTTATGTTGCACAAAAAAAAGAAACACCAGCCTTGTTGGGGCTTATCCTTTTCTTAGAGGTGGATATTGATAATTATTTCTAATGGATAAGTCAGCCCTTTCGAATAAACTTAATCTTTTTTTAGTTATATGTCGAAATACTTTATCTCCTCACGATCTATCTCCCTCTACCTCAAATAGTCAAATTTATGTGGGCTGGTTCGTTTACTTTTGCATTGTAAAAGCAAAATTTTCGTAGCGGACTCTATACAAATAATATGAATCTGAATCGAATAGAGTAGGGTCTCAACTTTTAAATATTCGACTAGAAAGAGGAAAATATTGGAAATGTAAATTTTACATGAAAATCCTTCAAACAAATTGCGGTAAAAAGCACTGGATATAGAAGTTACAATCTTTCTCGGTAACAAAAAAAAAAAAAAAAAAAATAATTGATTTGGTGAAAGATGAATGAGCATAAGGATTATGTGCCTTTTTTGTTGTTGTGGGGAGACCAAAAAAATGAGGAAGATTGGAAGTCTTATATCACTCAAAAACACACTTTGATTTGTTATGTTGCACCAAAAAAGAAACACTAGTATTGTTGGGGCTTATCCTTTTTTTTAGAGATGAATATCTAGAATTATTTGTGTAACAAATAATTAATAATGGTTTTATTATTTTCAGGGCACCCAAGTGGGCTGACCCGATTCATTAACTGCTTGGAGCAGTTAATGGAATGTGAAGGGTTTTTATGTTAGGGAATATGAAAGGGTTACGATATTAATCGCTTTCATAATTATCTTGGAAGATAAAGGGTTTATTCCTCAAACCATTAATTAGCTTGGAAGCTGAATGATTTTTGTGCTATTATAAATAACACCTCCATATACTTCAAATGGATACGATTTGATCATCTTCTAACAAAGAGAAACACAAGTGAGGGCACTTGAACAATGGACAACCCAATAGGTTTCCTAGTGATTTATATCCTCGCTGATTAAAGACCGTGAAGAGGACATTTGTTCATGGCCTAATTCGCTTCTGCTCATATTATTCAGGTATTCTATACTTTATATGTACAGTTGTGATCCTGTGATTGATTATTACCAACAGTGGTATCAAAGCCATGTTGATCGGGCTCGACATATTGATTTCGTCCACACTAGTTTAGAAATTGTTCATGCATAGATCAACAAGAAAAAAAAATTTCTCGCTTTCGCTCATTGGCTTCCACAATAAGAGATCCAAATCTGGAAAATCAAATCCAAAATATTTCAGATCAATGAGAAGCAAGGCTTGGCTACGGCTAACACCACTTGCGCCTGTTGACGTTACCAAAGAATATTGGCTAGTTGCGCTCCTGCGATCGCCGGAATCGGGTTCCGGAGGAGGAATCCGCT
>JAOWBR010159931.1:0-12410 GCA_028571145.1 Dionaea muscipula
AACCGGAAAAATAGGGGAGAGAGAGAGAGAGAGAGAGAGAGAGAGAGAGAGAGAGAGAGAGAGGTGACTTGGTAGGGTCGTCCAGGTAGGGTGACCTAGTAGGGTCGCCGGAGGGTAGACCCGGAGGGTAGAACCGGATGGTAGACTCAGAGGGTAGAACCGAAGGGTAGAATTGGAGAGCACTTCTACTAGACACACATGGAGAGGAGGCGAGAAGATGGGAAATGAGAAGGGTGACCCTCTATTTATAAGGGGGGAGGGAGTTGAGTGTTTACGATTTTGTCATTGGATTTTCGAAAGGTTTGTTTGTGCTCATTTGAGCTCCGATTGACGAACAGTCAGTGACTGGATGCTCGTGGGAGTTCGGTCGGGGTTGACCGGGTAGGGTCGACCGGATAGAATGACCAGGTAGGGTCGATCAGGCAGGTTTGACCGGATAAGGTCGACCGGGTAGACTGACCGGACAGAATGATAGAAACTTCGGAAAGTCTGTTTGAGCAATCCGGAGCTCCGATCAACGAACGGTCAGTGCCTGTGCGGTCCTGACGAGATTGAGAATCTTCCAGAATAAGGTCGGTGGGGTTTGACCGGGGTTGATTGGGTTTGACATTGGTCTCGGGTCTGGTTGGGTCAGGTCGAACGGTCCAAGCTCGAACCTTTTGTCCATCTGTCCCTAGGGGATATTTCCCCTACATCAGTTTGAGTTGGACGTCTTTGTTTCATGTTTGTTTCCGCATTATTGGTGACGTAGTATACGTGTTGCTCTTCAGTTTCGTAGTCTATTGAGTCCCGGGTTACAACAAAGGGTTTATCTACATCTTTATAGGTATTTTCTATTTCATATCGGCAACATACCAAACAAGCTCCTCTTGATTGGGATTCTGTAATTTTCTCAATCAATCAATACAACTATGTCACTGATTGTGATTGCATACCTTGTCTATTTTAATTGAGACAATTAAAATGGGGAAAAAAGATCACCACGTACGTTATGGTCCTGACCATTAAGAAATGATCATGTGTGTAACATAACGAGTAATAGTTAATTCAAAAGTATCTTTTGAAAAAAAATAAAATTATCCAACATTCAAATATTGCACATCCACTTTTCATGTGCATATTTTCAGCAAGTGTAAGATGATGTTCCAAAAGTTCGTGAGCTGATGGAGGAGGTCCTCATTGATTCCCAACTGTGCCGCAGTCATGAAGCTGCTGTTTATTTAATGGGGTAGTTTTCCAATTTCTCTCTTGGTTGAGAAAGTTAAGGCCTTACACTGTTTTCTGTGTTTTCTGTTTTATAGAAAATAAAAAACGCGTTTTGTTTGAATTTTCTGTTTTCTTTTTTTCAGAAAACAGAAAACAGTTTTCAGTTCAAAATCTTCAAAATGCAGAAAATGATAAAAAGTTATTTTCTATATTTTCGATAGAAATTCTCAAAACTCCTAAAACACGAAAAACGTTCAAGGTCTGATAAATTATAAATTATAAATTATAATATAAACAAAACGCATTTTCTGTTTTCTGTTTTTTACTGAAAACTGAAAACTAAAAACTAAAAATAAAAATTAAAAACTAAAAATTAAAAATAAACAAACCAAACAACCGTAGATTTTTTGATCTGGTTTTGTTGAATAGATATTGTGATTACTATTGTGATTATTTATTTATTTATCCTGAACCGAAAACATATATAGGGTTTTGAAATTCCTAATTAGAAATAGAATGAGTGTTGAGTAGAGCAAAGAATAAAATTTTTCCTTTGAATGAAAAAAACAAAGAAGTACATAACTAATTTGGATACGAGAAGGAATAACAAATCAGAACAAACTGTTTATATTTACAATACCCAAAGCAAAGCGGCTTATGAATAAAAGAATTGCTTACTACTCAGTCAAGTCATCAGTGGGTGCCGGTGCCGGTGCCGGCAGCGGTGCTGGTGGTGCAGCTTCATCACCAGAAGTAGCAGAAGCAGCAGTATCTGGTGCTGGCCTGATCTCTTCTAGTTGGTGTAGAAGCTGCTGAGCTTCTGGCCTGGCAGAAGGTGAGGGGTCGACACAATTCAAGGCCAATTTCAATGTGTTGAGAAGCTCGTCACCTATCAGGGAGGCCTCCTTCATCAACTCCAGATCAAAGACCTCGTTAGTCCACTCCTCTTTGACAATGGAGGCGACCCATTGAGGCAAATCAACACCGTTGATGGGTTCCCCGGGGGATTTCCCGGTTAGGAGCTCCAGTATGATGACTCCGAGGCTGTAGATATCAGTCTTGGTGTTTGCCTTCTTTAGTTTGGATAGTTCTGGTGCCCTGTAACCCAGAGCTCCTGCTGTGGCAATCACACTGCTCGTGTTAGCAGTTGGACTCGTCAACTTTGAGAGCCCATAATCAGCTATTCTTGGATCCGTCTTCTCATCCATTAGCACATTGCTTGAAGTCAGATTCCCATGAATTATGTTTTCTTGACTGTGAAGGTGGACTAACCCCCTTGTCGCCCCCTTTATTATCTTCATCCTGGTTAGCCAATCAATCTGCGTGTCCGGCCCCCGAGCTGCTCAATAACAACAAATTAAGTCATTAAGATAAGGTAGAGTAGTAGTAGTAGTAGTAGTAGTAGTAGTAAATAGAGAACTAACTAACCCTATATATAAGAAGAGAAGAGCCAAGACACCTGGATGAAAATGAAATAGAATTTTATTTACCATACCATGTAGAAAGGTTGCAAGGCTTCCTTTTGGCATGTAATCAAACACAAGAAGCTTCTCTCCTTTGGGACCCAAGTAGTATGCCCTCAATGCCAAGAGATTCGGGTGCCGAATTTTCCCAAGCGAGATGACCTCGGATTCGAATTCCTTCTGCCCCTTGGTGATCTTCTCCCTCAGTCTCTTCACCGCAACCTGATTTCCATCCTCCAAAGTGGCCTTGTAAACAGTCCCATATGTGCTCTTTCCCATTATCTCTGCAGTAGCACACAAAAGGTCGTCAGCGGTGAATATCATCGGCCCGTCGAAATGAACCAACTTCCCTCCGGCTTCACCGCCCGACTCGGCCACCTCCGGTCCAGTTGGTTGGCTACCCCCCTTCTCAGCCTTCCTGACTGCGCCCCCAGCTGTATCCTCCTCCTTTTCACTTCTTTTCCTAATCAAACAGAATAGCAGTATGCAGCACACTGTGAGCAGAATTATGAGCAGGATTCCTGCTACTATGAGAATGATATCCTTGGCACTCATCATCCTCTTTTTATGAACCTGGGGCTGCTGCTTCGGGCCAACTTCAATAGGTGGTGGTGGAGAGGGGGGGCATAGAGTTGTTGAACCATTATATCCCCCACATAGCTGAACATTACCCATGAACGAACTCGAATTGAACCTCCGGGAGAGCCCGGCAGGAACAGCGCCCCGGAGATCATTGTAAGAGACATTCAGAAAACTAAGCTTCGGAAGGAGGTTGTCGAGTGAGCCTGGGATCCCTCCACTGAAATTGTTGTAAGATAAATCAAGCAGCGAGAGTGCTGAAATGTTTCCAATACTTGCAGGAATGGGGCCACTGAACCGGTTTCCTCTCAAGTTAAGCAGAGACAAGTTATGCAGGCTCCCCACTAGTTGTTCAGGTATTGGGCCGTCAAGTTGGTTGCTTTCTACGTTGAATACAACGAGGGACGACAAGTTTGAGAGACTAGCGGGTAAACCACCATTGATGGAATTCTGAGACAAATCCAATTTGTTAAGCCTAGTCAGGCCGCCTAACTCATCCGGGATGGTGCCGTTGATGTGATTACTACTCAAGGAAAGCTCTGAGAGTGCGGTGGAGCGGCCCAAAGAGGCTGGAATCCTCCCGGAGAAGAGGTTGTGGTCAAGTGTCAATGACTGAAGAAGTGGGTGAGATGTGTTCTCATCTCCCCCCCAAGAGTCAGGAATGGAGCCCGAGAGATTATTGTATTGGAGAGCAAGAAAGACAAGGCTGGGCGCGCGGGGTAGGCTGCCTGGAATGGATCCGGATAGGGAATTATGGCTGAGATTGACCCAGTAGAGGAGCTTTGTTGAGTTAAGGCTAAGGCTAAGGCTAAGGCTAGGTGGGAATGGGATTACCCCAGTTAATGAGTTGCTGCTGAGATCAAGAGTTTGAAGCAGAGGGCACAAGAACAACGACGGAGGGATCGAACCCGTAAGGCGATTATTGAACAATTGAAGGCCTCTAAGATTAGGGAGGAGCCCCAGAGAAGAAGGGATTGAACCTCCGATCCGATTGTCATGGAGACTGAGCTTCCTCAGAGCCTGAAGCTGCCCGATTTTGGATGTGATTCGGCCGCCTAATCTCTTCCATGGAAGCTGAATAACAATAACCTGCCCTTGAGCACACTTGATGCCAGCCCAACCACCAGAACAAGCGCCGGAGCCGCTGTCATTCCAGCTCCTCAAGAACCCTTTAGGGTCATCCAAATCACGCTTGAATGCTTCCAGGCCTTGGAAATCTGATTGGGTTATAATGACTCCATCCCAGTCGTCCTGGCTCCAAACTCTCTGTGACAAGAGCACCAGCATTATCAGCAATCTAAGAAACGCTAACCCTAACAGATGCAGATGAAGCTTCTTCCATCGTGCCTTGTTTTCACATGAGGCTGTTGTTCTACGCGCGTGGAAATTGCAATTGCCTCGGATGTGAACTTGAGGCTCCATGGCCATGGGGAAAGGAAACTAGAAAAGTGGGCACTTAATTGGCAAAAGAAAGAACACCAACAACAAACCCTACACTGTGGTGGTGGTGGTGGTGGTGGTGAAAGAAGGATCAAAAGTGAGAAAGGGGAAAAGCAAGTAGTGGTCTGTTGATCATCTCAAGTACAGTGCAGGCTGTGGGGAGCTGCTGCAGCTATGACTATCTATCAGTGTAAAAGATTGAATTGAATGGTGAAAAATGGAGGTGGAGAGGTGTGAGAGACTAGGTGGGTTTTGTAGCGTGGGTGGAATAGAGGTGCTGGGTGAGGTCCCTCTGAGTCGAGGCACGTGAGAGAGAGAGAGAGAGAGAGAGTGAATCTAGGAGTTGTGACAAAAATGTCAGTGGGTGTATGTAAAATGGAGCAGAATTGCTTCGTCTTCCAGGGAGAGAGAGAGAGAGAGAGCGCCAACGGCTAGTTTTCTTGCTCTTATTCTACTGTCCTTTCTTTGACTTCATCCTGCCTTGTTGCTCTGCGATGGTGGTGGTGACGTAAAAGAACGGGCAAATTTATTTTGGGTGTCCGCTCCTCTCCTCCAACGGCTAGCTTTCTTCGTCGGCCTGAAAGGACAGAATTGCCACCGACATTTTTCTATTCTACATACTAGATTACATTGTGGCCTGGCCTCCTTGATCTGACCTCCCAGGTCTCGAGTACAAATTTCTTTTTTATTGTTGTCTTTTTGGGGTCTGATGCTTTTTTTTTTTTGCTCATTACTTTAGACACACCCTTACGGTGTGTCTGAATTTTTTTATAATTTTTAAATGATACAGTAATATATTATAGTTTTTATTGAGAAAAAATGATAATATTGTTTTTATTGAGATAAAACGATAGTATATTACTATTTTTATTTTTTTTATTTTTTTTTGATGATACGGTAGTATACTACTGTTTTATCTTAAAAAGAACGATAACATACTACCGTTTGATAAAAAACAAAAAAAAAGAAAAAAAATGAGACACACTCTTATCAAAGGATGTGCCTAAAACATGACATTTTTTTTGATGGGTGAGAAACAATTATGTTGGATGTAAAGAAAAATAGCATAGAAAAAGGAAAGTGCAAAAAGATAAAAATTAAAAGTTATTTGGCCCAAAAATTTTAAAAACAATAATATAAAGTTCACTTTTAATATACAAAAAATTTAAAAAGAGATGTCTTCAATTTTTTAGAAAAAAACAGAAAATATTAAATTCTGTTACTTATTGCGAAGGGAAACATGCGAATCGGCTGCGAAGTGAGAACATGAGGAAGGGAAAGTGGAAGGAGGGGGAAAGGGAGAGGAGGGGGGTTGTGTGGGTTCGTAGGTTTGGTCGTAGGCCCTCTTCGTAATCCCAATCAATTTCGAAAAATATTAATTTGATGAGCACTTTCCTTCTTAAATCAATTAAAAATATAAGTTAACAAATTTTTAAAAAAAAATAAAAAAATATTCTCTTCCCTTTCCTTTCTCCTATTTTTTTCTTTTCTCCCTCTCTTCCTCTCCCCTTTCCCCTCTCTCCTTGTCCACCTAGGACAAAATTTACTTATATAAATTTAAAAACCATTCTCATTTATATATAATAGATATAGATATAGATATAATATAACATTTTAATCATTAATTTTAAAATCTAATATTTTTTCTTTAAAATAAATTAGTTTTTATCAATTGATTGTTTATTATGTTAATTAAATGAGTGAATACGAAATTAATTAATATACGCGCAAAATTATAATTTTGGATCATAACTCAATTTTTTTAATTATTTTTATAAAATTTTATTAAGAACCGTTTTAAAACCGTGTAACCGAAGATTCGAAATTATAACCGAAATTATAATCGGCAATTTTAGAACCGTGCAAAATCATACGATCTAAGATTATGATTCCGGTTCTCTCATTTAATGAAACCGTAAACGACAGTTTCAAAATCGTGGTTAGACCTATTGCCGACCCAACCATCATCATAAAGAGAACAAAGATATCCCTATTGGAAGAATGGCTAGCCTAAAGACCCCCGCTATGCTTAAAAGCCCTTTTCTTTTTTATTTGTTGAACCCTCGCACGGTACAGTCAACCCTTGCACACTCGAACATCACTTGAATTCTTAGTCGGATCTCACTCACTTTAATTTCACTCATTAGGCTTCCATTGGATGAAGTAAAAAAAATAAAGAAGGGGTATAAGAAGGGTGTATTAGTTAATAAAAGGTTTTGGCAAAAAAAATTAAGGTGTATTAAATAAAAGGGTGTATTAACTAAGAAGAGAAAGACGTATTATTTCAATGTTTGAGATGTAATAACTTTCGACGAAAGCTAATACGCCCTTCATATCAACTGTTTCTTTCTATTTTTTACAGTGGACCCTATCTTATCTTCTTTCTATATTATCAAACCACTTCTTTTATATTTTAATCCCCTTCATAAACTTCACATCAATATAAGTCCAACTTTTAAATATAATACCCCCTTCTTATTTTATTTTCCCTTCATAATTAATACACCTTGGTTTTTAACGTTATCCAATCGGCCCCTACTATTATAGTGGCCGTGAAAGTATAAGAGCCCTCTAAACTAGTAAACTCAAACTCCCTTGAACAATCGTTTCAATTTCACTTTTTCTTTTTAACGAGTATTAGTAATCAATCACAGGTCTATGTTATAGTATTATTATTACTTTGCCGGAATTTAAAATTCAAGGGGGTCAAGTAGTCTTTTTCTCTCCAGTAAATGACCAGACGGTACTACAGTACATAGTAAGTAGTACACACGCCATTCCGCCTCCACTCAATCTCTAACCCCATTCCTTCTCGGACCACCAAAACCCATCTAGCTGATCAAACCAATACCAAATTGAAACTACTCTACTGCAGTTCCAGAATTCAGACCACGAAACTAGGAGGAAAAAAGGTGGGAGATTAATTTTACTCGTAAAAGGAAAATAGATCCTGCCTGCCACCTTGACCTTGTGTGCATTGCATTGTACTCATCAAAATACCAGTCACCCCACTCCTACTACTCACGTACTCTACTAAGGTTTGGTTTGCTTTCAAACCCCAGACCGTTTGATCCTCATCAACAAACTTAATTGGGTTGATATTCAGAAACCAAACCACAAAGACAAGCAAAATACGTAAAATAATTTTCAAAGATCCATTGACCATGTTAAAACAAGCACGGCACAAGTTTTCAACCACCTTTCTGTAATAATATTAGCAAGCTTTAACTAGACTTTGCCCTTAGGAGTTCACCTAATGAGCATTCATCAACGGTTGCAGGTTCCATCTTAGAAATAAAACTGCAGACATTATGAATCCTATGTGCTCATAAAAATTACACTACTGGGTCACTTTCTCACTTCATCGTGGTTGAGAATCAGAAAAATTACAGACATAGAAACCAAAAAGGCAGTGGCAGAATTTTTTCTTTAAAACTTTTTTATAAGGTGGGTTCATACAGCGGAAGTAATCCTTTGAACTGTTTGTCATCGGCTAGCTACATTATCAAGCAAATATAGGGACAGACAAAACAATGTAGTAGATTCTCATTCGTTTAGGATAAAATTAAGTTGGATAATCATTTCCAGTACCTGTCAATAATACACACACATGCACAATATGCAATGGCCTAGCTCGTTCCAGAAACCATCAGTAAACAAGCCTCTTCATGCATTCATTTCATTCCCTGCAATGTTGATTGATAGTTACATGGCATCAGGAGGCACACACAGGCCCGTTAGAGTTAGAGTCAAACAAACAAACAAACAACAACAACAAAGCATCTACTTCTTTCCCCCCTCAATGATGAGCTTCTATCAACAACTTCACCAGCATCACATATACTTAAACTGACATCACCATGGCACGTGTTAATTCAATCCTACTTCACCGAGTTAACTATTGTAATTAACTCAAACAATAATCCAAAGGGCAAGGAAGGAAGATGAGAGAGGAACTCCTCTATCCAAACCCAGCATCTAAAAAGGAGACTGCAAAGACAGCAAAAAAAACAAGACCATATCACTGCAACTAGATCACTGAGCCAACAACAGAAAGAACAAACAAACCAGCAGAAGAGCAGAGCATTGACGCCAACAGCCATCAATCCAATCCGGGCATATCAATCTAAAACATTTCAGATTTATTGCACTGCAGGAAGCATGGAGGCACCATACTTCTTCCAATTAGCATAAGTGAAGGTACCAGTGGCAGGTTAACAACCCCCCGCCCCCAATAAAAAAAAAAATGGTTCCAAACATTTCAATACAAACCAAGCCCAGAGATGAGGAAAGTAAGAAATACTCAAAAAGTCAAATTGCTAATATGAGACCTCTAGTGGAGGAGCATACAAAGAGCTAAAAATAATTGTTTACCGCGAAAAATCAGGGAAAGAAATAGGTTTAAGGCTACTGATTAACTAACTATTGCAAGACAGCAGTATGATTTATACATTTCACTCTTTTTTTGGTGCCCTCTCAAGGAAATGAGTGCCCGCAAACTTCACTATGCTTTTAGCAAAAGTTCTTCTGACAGTCTGTCAGTATAATGTCCTAGGTCATCATTTAAATAGTATTGTTCTAGTATTATGGTGGAGGAGATCAATGCTAGGAACAAACCTGCAATCTGATAAACGACAGACAGAAAAATTCAATACAACACAAGGATGTCTTATGGGAAAATTCTACCAAGAAATAAGAGAGAAGCACTTATGCACTTGTTTTATAACATAACTGAACTATCCTAGAAAACAAAATAGGAAATCCTTATATAGCACCTCCTAACTAAGAAAAGAGAGAATTCTAGACTCAGTAAGATATTCCTAATCAAAATATAAACTAATAAAAGATAAACATTACTAAACATAGACTCTATATAACCTAAACCAAAAGATATCAAAACAACAGTAAACAAATTCTCCAAAATACCCATTGCTGCCACTCATCAGTCTTTATGCTCCTGCATCAGATTATTTGAACTGCACAACATTTCTCCATCCGTCTCGTGCTCCAGTCCACTATACATATTCATTCATTCATTCAATTCCCAAATCGTCCTCTCAACTGAAAAAGTTCATTCAAGAAAAAGCTTAAACATCTCATCTCAACTATTTCTATTTCTCAAAACTCACCACTATCAGAAAGCAAGTCATCTTCACAGTTGGAGTATCATGCAGGGTTTCACATAGCTAGCAAATTAGTTGTTCTCCCAGCACCAACAAGCCACCCAAACATAAAAACTTCCAAGGACAACTGATTCACCGACTAATGGTTAAAGATTTCACTCACAATCATTGAGTAAGATTTATATTTTACCTCTACAAGACTACAACTGCACAGATCGTCCTTCATATTCAAAAGAACCAAGAATGAACCAAAGCTTGATTGAGTCTCAAACCTCAACATACTCATTACATTGCATTAACGAAAGCCATAACAGGGGGCATTAACATAGAACTCGCCATGAATAGATGGTGCAGGGGATGCACGGTTCAAAAAGAAGATGATACAGTTAATTTCTAAAGGTAATAGTGTGTCAAAAGAACTACAGCTTGCTGCTTGCAAGAGCACAAGTCATAGCAAGCTCACCATCAATGTACGACAGACTGCAGACTCTACCTCAAAAACATCCCTAGTAAATCAAAACCCATTAGCCAACAAATTCCTTAAGTAAGAAACTCAAAATAAACTTATTAGATGGTTAATTGAGAATCTTTCATCTTCAAGTACAGAAAAAAACTTTCACACTCTATTAGAGGATGAGAAGCTCAATCTTTGACAATTCTAAGCTCACATCAACATACACAGATGGACATACAAAGTAATCAATTTAATTCAAAAATCCGAAACTGTGATTTACTGGAAGCAGATCAAGAACAGCCTATACCCAAGCTTGGAAAAACCAATTGGCAATTCCATGACCATAAGAACTACATCCGCTACAGTCAACTCCCATTCCCATAGGCCGCATATTGGACTTCATAGATTAACCATTAACGGAACTATTTATCATTTTCTATGAATATGGCTCACTACTGAATTTCTAATACAATGGGCCCATATTGGAATCAGTAGATTAACAACTGAGGGTTCCATCTCTAGGGGATTTACGATAGGAACAGGGCCACAGAAAACTTGTTGGTGGACTATTCAACATTACAATCATCACACACCATAAGAGCACAAAACAGATAATAGATAAGAACATGGCCAATTGAAAACAACACATAAGGAACACAAAAATAAAAAAATATTTTAACTCCACAGACTATCTTAGAGGATCAATCAAAGTTCTAAACTTATGACATAGACTTGCTTAAAAAGCAGGGTCATGAAAGAAAACAAACCATAGAAGAGAATTCTAAACTCCCCAAACAAATAGAAAGACAAACCAGCTTAAGCTATCGATCATATGTACAATGCAATGGTTGCACAATAGCTCAGCCACATGTCCAATAAATCTAATACCTTAATTGACCAAAGAACCAAACATACTGCCTCAGTAGCCTTCCTGGATCAAACCTATTGATTAATGAATCGGGATTCTCTTTATATTCCACTAAAGGATACTAATCGAAAGCCTTTTGATATGACAGAGAGTTCAAATGTTAACCGCAACTCCAATGAAAATTAATTGGCAAATGGGTAAGAGCCAATTGGAAATTCATCAAGAGTTAGGCCCAGAACTGCAAGATAAACCATCAATGCCTCCTAGTCTAGAGACTTTAGATAAGAAGAGGTTTACGGAGAACCCCATAACAGCTGTACTTTACTATCAGTAGACACCATAAGATCTACAATCAAAGAATAAGACCCATCAGCTTTCAAGAATCACAAGGGACAAGCAGATTCAATAAGGGGAAAAGAAAAGGAACACACTTCAGCACAATCAATTAGCAAGCAATCAATCTCGTGGTTTCAAAAGGTAAGATTCAGGGGGGGGAATAATAGAATAATAAAGCAAAGAAGATAATTGCACTTCCTGCACCATTGCTGATGCAAATACAGCCTAATAAAGAAAGATCTGAGTTGTCATTGCCCATCTCACATCTACATGGAGTATCAGTAACCACAAATCCCCAACTTCCCACACAATAACAATGACCGATTCCCTTAACAGCCAAAGTGCAAAGAGTTCCATTTAAACAATGAAAACAGCAACAATCAATCTCTTTGTAGCACAGATCCAATTAGATCGCACCTCAAACTCTAATGGCAACAGCAGGGGCTGCAGCGGCGGCGGCAGAAGAGGCGGCAGAACCAAGGAACGACAAGAAACCGGTGTTACCAGGCTCCTGGTCATCTAAAAAGAGATCTTCAGGGACCCTAAAGGCGCCATGAGCGCAAACAATTCCCAACCCAACCATAAGAGCCGAGATGAGGAGGGATCCGACGCTGGTGAGGAAGATGACGACGACGGTGGAGACAACAAGGACGCCTAGGGTTTCACGATCGGAGAAGGTTCGGCCAAGGACGACGAGAGGCTGATCAGAGGGTCGGAAAAGGTATAGGAAGAGCCAAGCGGCGAGGAGGCCGAGGAGGACGAGTAGGGAAAAAGGGTGGGAGAGGAGAGAGAACGCGAGGACGACGGCAAGGAGGGTGACGTAGTTGACGCGGAAGTAGGAGAAGTTCTTGCGCACGCGGGAGGCGGCGTCGGTGAGGGAGTCAGGGCGGGAGAAGGAGGTTCGGTCGACGAGCTCCGTCCAAGGACGGCGCTGGGAGAGG
>JAOWBR010159942.1:0-12405 GCA_028571145.1 Dionaea muscipula
TATATTACTAACCCGTGTACATCCCCCGATTGAACATTTGGCGCAGGTGAGCAGATCGAGAGCTAGGAGGATGACCGGCGAGACGGGGCACACCTCTTAGGCTTTATTTTTTATCATTATGCATCATTTTTGGTACATGTCCATAGTGCATTTTTTTGAGACACTTGGAACATTATCATTTTGGATTGTCGATTGACTTAGAGCGTAGACTCTTGATTGTGTTACCCTTGAGGGTTTTTTATCACTGTTTCCCATGTGGGTTTTGGTATTGTTCCCGGTATGGGTTTGGACTTGATGACTGTTTCCCCCGAAGTGGGTTTAGACATTCTCTTCCGCATGATTAGTTGTGTAGCTCTGATGTTTTGATGCATGGTTAGTTTTTCCCCTGTAGCTGGGTTTGATTCTCTAGGCTTCCGTGGCACGTGGGTCACCCCACGGGTCACGTGCCGGTCCCACCCGAGAGGGGGTGCGACAGGGTGGCCCTCAAATCCCCTCTCAAAGCCCATCCACGCTGATCAAGAGGACAACCCAGCCTCCTCAGAACTCTCTCAATCCCCATCAGCCAGTTACTAGCCTCCACCAGATCGGTGGAGCTAGCAGTGAAAGTTGGGGGTCCGACCCTCAGAAATCGGTCAAACAACCTCCCTCTGAACTCATCATCTTCATGGGCAACCACGGCAGGGACAGGAGCCACTGGTGCCCTCCTAGGTACATGTGCAGGAATGGGATCAACCCTTTGTGGGTGTCTGATCTCATCCTCCTTAGAAGCATCCTCCTCACTCCGGATCTCAGCATCATGGGCAAAAGCATCAGCTCGTCGCGCTCTGAACTGCCTGATGATGTCCCACTCCTCATCAGAAAATCTCGACCCCCGTGATCCTGCTACATCAGCCACAACAGGCGTCAGTGGAACAGTACTATCCCTAGCGCCAGTCACTGGACGTCCTCTTCTCGCCAGTGGGGGTCGTCCCACTCGTCGTGGCTCCTCATCAGAGGATGGGGTCGCGCCTGCCCCAATACGTGTGCTAACCATTCTAGATATCCACAAGAACAGAAAACAACACATAAGTGCATAGAAAACTAAATGCCGAAAAGTAAATCAATAAAACGTACCTATGGATGCCGGAAGACTGTGCCTTATTCTAAAAAAAATAAAAACTAAAACTCATGGTCCACACAGAAAACAGTCCCAAATAAAGCCGAATCGGTAATGAATCGACCCTCTCTGATACCACAAATATAACACCGGAAACCCGGATGCTACCGGCGATAACCCGTAGGTTGAGCCACGGGTCATTAAAGCCATGAAATCTAATCAAGATACAAAAATGGATCATAATCAACAAAAGATAACCATGCGGAAGCATCAATATATAAAATACTACTACAAGTCCCTCGCCAGGAAACCAACATCTAAATCAATTACATCATGTCCAAAACGAATCAGAGTATCTCAAAAACTCATGCAACGGAAAGATAATAAAATCCTAATGAGGTCACACAACTTCCCGCCGCATCTTGCTATCAAATCAAAGGTTACCTGTCAAAACAAATAGGGGTAAAATCCATCAGCTAGCGATAGCTAGTGAGATGAAATACTGACGAAAGGTAAATGATAAAACCAAAACATGCATAGTCATGACATATATGGATAAAAGAGAGTACTATGTAACATATTAAATCCAACGGAAAGATAGACTCCCCACAAACTAGACATGGTGATAATGAAAGAAGGCTTGCCATAGAAATATTCACAAAGTAACAGGGATCCCAACACCCAACTAAACGAGTATACCGGTATGGCTTCACGAACATGCAACGTCAAGAGGGACCGTCCTAGTCCTTCCGTCGCGCACGGAAGAACGTGAAGACGTTGTGACACTCGAAGGTGGCCTTGATTTCTCAAAAGCATAAGAACTAGAGAGAAGCACTCCTAAGACTTGAATCAAATCCATATCATGAGTCCAAAACAAATCCACCAAGGCTATACGAGCCCAAACTAAAAAATGCATAAAAGCCAACACGACCCAACGGTCGAAAATATCAAGACATTAATAGTCTAAAACAATTCAATATATAGCACCCTACGGTCTAAATCTACCGTAGGTACAAAACGGATGAAATGAGTAAAACGATGCATAGCATCAAGTACCGACATCCGTATATCAACTCACTTAATCAAATGGCTCAAAGGTCACTAAGAATGATCAACCAAGCACAAGTCGATCCACAACGGTCCCTGATACAAAATCATGGATAATGGTCTCAAAAAAACAACCATCGGCCTAAACAACAAACAACACCGTAGACAACCTCAAATCATCCCAACGCGCACCTCAAATGTCCTCAATGATGGGTCTAGGGTCGAACCCCGACCCTCCGAACCAACTCCAAAAGATCGAAAACCAAAAGAATCAAAATCTCCAAAACAGAGGAAACCGGTCGATCAGAATCAAGAAAAACTGGTCGACCGCCCCTCAACAGGCCTGTCTGTCCAAAAGGACAGAGCGATCCAAAATCAGCCGGTCGACCGTTTTCAGAGAAATTGTTCGACCGGTTTGGCATGGGACAGAAACAGCAGAATTCCAGAAAACACGATCCAAGGCCAAACCTCCACAACACTCAACCAAAACACACCATCAAGTCACAAAACATGGTCCAAGCCTAACTAAACCACTTAGAAACATAAATCTCATGCCAAACACAAAGTCATGCCATCAAAATCAACCCAAAGCATGAAATCAAGGAAAAACTAAGGAAGAACAAGAATCACTTAAAACATTCATCAAATCTCCAATCCAAAACCTTAAACAAGTGTCAAAAGACACAACACTCCAAGCCAAAACATCTATGTCCATCAAACTCAAGCAAAACTCAAAGTCACTACCTTAAAAATCCATCCAAGCACGTGAAAACAAAGGGAAACCATAAACAAACCAAATGATTACCTTTAAACAAGAAGCGTGAATGCTTCCAAGCCTTCCAAGACAACCAAGGGTGATCTCCAAGATGATTTAGCCAAGCTCTATCCAAACACTAAGGGAAGAATGATGGAGAAGCAAGGAATCACCAAAAAATCACCACAATCTCCTTCTTCTTCTTCTTCTTCCTATTCTTCTCTTCTCTTCTTTCCCTTGATTCTCACGTGTACATGGGCAAAAGGATGGTTGATTTCAGCTAAGAAGGAACCCAACCAAAAGCCAACACCTCACTTAACCACCTACACACTCAACCCCCCTCCTATTTAATGCCTAAACACTAAAGTCAACAAAGAGGGCTTCCTCTTTAATCCTCTATCAATCTAAAACGCGTCCCCATCCGTGGAAACTAATCCTAAATGCCTCAAACTCATCACTAAAAATCACGAAATTAAATCACAGTCATAACGAACCCAAATTCGAAATATCGAAAAACCGTCAAATCACGACCCGTCAAATCCCGAAAAATCGATGCAACCCAAACACGTCAATATGGTACTCGTTGGACTCGTCTCATCATCCCGATCATGCCGGTATGTTCAAAATGGTCGTACGACATGCGATGCAAAAAATAGCAAAACGGCTACGTAAAATCCAAGCACTATTCACGTAAAACACTATTCACCGAAAAAAAACGAAAATTTTCAACATGATAAATCAATCATAAATGATCATAAAACAATATAAAAATGTATATAAATCACGGGGTATAATATTCTACCCTCATAAAAAGATCCCGTCCCCGAGATCAGAAAACAAATCCAAAAGAGAGAGTTTCAAATGAAAAGTGTGGATATCTCTCAAGAATCTCCATCTCACGCTCCCACATGGCCTCCTCCACCACGTGGTTGCATCATAGGATCATCACCGACCTAAGTCATCAAGGATCAGAATCCCAAGTCTCAACGGCACTACTCAAAACCACATCCTCTCGAACATCTCGTCAGACTACAACTAGCAAATCAATCTCCTCGAACCATCAAGAACACAAACCACCTCAAGTGATGAAATGCACAAACATGCAACATGAAAGTCACACATCCTAGAAGAACTACTACAAAACAACCTTCAATCGTCCGAACCAACACCAAACAAATCTACCATGAAAACTCAACAAATTATTCCAAAATAGAAAATGAAACTCCTACTCTCCGACCCAAAACGAACACAATTCTCATGAATCAACATGCATCAAACATGCAAAACCAACTCAATCCAACAGAGTTAAGACCAACGTCCGAAGACCTAAAGTCATCAACCAGATCACCATAACTAAAGAAGTTCCCAAATCTATGACCTCAAGCAATCCATCCGAAGGGAGACAACCGAGCAAATCTCAAGAGCAAATCCACAAAACCGGGCCTACAAGCGTCCGTCTACCCAACGTCATCATCATCAAAAGATCGATGAAAAACCACGCAAGGCAAACTATCATAAACAAGCATCCGGTGAATCCTGTTAAATCAGAACTAACAATCCTGAACGCGGATCATCGTCCTTGTCCATCTAAGGACCAAGGAAGAAAGACTCAATCAATCCCAAAAGTCACACATCAGAACTCACCACACACTACCTCTCCTTAGAGGTCAAAGACATCACTAGCGGAAACGGTCAACCAGGATCAAAAATCTTGATCAGATCATCTCCCTACACATGTCCAGGTCACACATCATCAAAGCATCTCTACAGCGAAAACGGTCAACCAGGATCAAAAAGAACTCTAAGCAATAACCATCACACACAATAAAGAACTCCCTAAAATGAAACATCAGCTCAAAGAACTCTCCATCAAATTAAACTCCTATCACCAAATCCAAATCATCAGACGTGCTACCTTATAGTAAGGCATCAAAACATCCATAAACTCACAAAAATCAGAATGTCCTCAAATCAAAGTCTAAACCTCCAAATCAGAATCAATCATCAAACGAGAATCCACACAACCTTCCATCACACATCACAGACAAGCCAAGTGGAAATCTTTCACACAGAAAACTTAGGTCAAACATCCACAACTCAATCTATTGATTCATCAATGAAGATGAACAACAATCTCCTCGAGACACAAGCAAAAAGACCACAATGTCGAGTTATCCCAACCACAAAATCACACATGTCTAAGCAAATCAACCTATCATCATCAACACACTACATGTATCATCATCACATCATGAAATACTCAGTCACACTCAACGGTGAAACTCAAAACCTCAATCACATAAGGAAAAACCAAAGTCCTCTCTGACAGTCAAAAGCTCGCCAATCCAAACAAAGGACTGCTATCAAACAGACACCTCAAAGCTCATTCAAAAATATGTCCCTCAAAGTCATCTTACTACCAAACATCCAACTCTCTCTCCACCTATCAGGATTCATCCCAAAGGAAATCCGAGCATCATGTGCTAGGATAATCCAACTCTAAATCGAAAGAGAATCTCACGACTAACTATAACTCAAGTCACAACAAGAAAATCTACAACTCACATCACAACAAAGAAATCTACAGTCTCCAGTCCTACTATCACATCGAAAGACATCAACCACAAGTCCATCAAACAAGGACTGAAATCATGTCAAGAGAAACCTCTAACTCTCTCATCATCAACTCAAAAACTGAAACATCTCCCAGGTCAACAAAACTCTCCTCAACACAATCTAGATGGCCTGTTGCCGATCTCGCCAATCCATGACAAAATGACATCAAAGTCAAGCATATCCAACAATCAAACCCACCGAGCCACATACGGAAAGTGAAACTAACAAACATGAATCACAGAGCTCTAACAACACCAATCAATCATACAAAACACTAGAAGAACCAACCAAAAGCGTGGCTCCACAATCAAACAAACTCTAACAGAAACTATAGCACCCCAACCCGGTTGGGGTGAAACCGGCGATAACCTGTGAAACCTGTCCACGAGTCATTGAAGTCTATGGGTCCAACTTAAGTCTAAAACCAATCACTCAGCATCAAGACGTAAAACGACAAAAACCTTATACATTCACATCGGAAGTCTTACATACACAGCGGAAGTCTCAAAAGGAAAATCACAGCGGAAGACTTTAACAAGACAAAATGGAAAAGACAGTCCTAGAGGCGTGACGTCGTCCCATCTTCGGCATCCATCCAGATGTGTACCTGAAACTGAACCCACAGTAAAGTACTGTCAGTCATGAAGACTGAGTAAGGGTAGAGGGTCCAGTTAAAACATATAATATCTCAAAATAGGATCCCAGATATAAAATCAAATCTTGCAAGTCGTAAGATGTCAGAAAGAAGTCATGCCTAGTTTAAAAATATATGTCCTTTTGCAAGAATAAGCTAGAATAATGTATTCCTCAAGGTTGGAGACAAGTTTAAGTTAGAGAGGAACTCAAGGATGAGATCTAGTATAATAAATTGTACCAAACCGAGTCTAAGTGTAAAGACAAGTATAAAGTCAAGAGTATTAAAACGAAACCAAGTATAGGTCAAGGGTAAACCGAAGTATAACTCAAGTATAAATCTAAATGTACCAAAGTATAAATCAAGTATAATGAGTGTAACGAGTGTAGATCCAAGTATAAATATGAGGTATAAGTTCGGGTGTAACAAGTGTAACGAGTATAAGTCCAAGTAAAAATACGAGAATAACAAGTGTAACAAGTTCAATCCAAGTATAACAAGAGTAACCAGTGCCTTCTCCTTTCTCACACCCCAGGGATCCCAACAAACTAGGCGTGCACCCCGGGTGGCTAACCGAAAGCACATCCTAGCCGTACCAACCTAGTCCTCCGTAGCTAGCAGAAGATGTAAGGTCGTTGTGAACATCCAGAGTCACCACCGAAGGGAATTCCCTAAAATGGCCATAGATAACTCAATGGTACATCCCTGGACTCAAGAAATAAAACTCAAGAACTAAATCGACAACGGTGATACAATAAAACTCTTCAAAGCCTCAAGAGATACTTTCAGTCAAAATCAAGGAATAAGAAGCTTTTAACAATAAGTTTATGAGTTCTTAAAATACTTTAACCAAAAGCCTTGAAAACCCTGAAATAAGTATTCTTTCAAAATCACTAACCAGACCATCTCATTTAATAGAAATAAAAGTGCTCAACCAAGTCTTAATAAGTTTTTATGTCTCAAGTCAAGTTATAAGGAAATATGTGTGGAAATCCAAAGGGTAACTACTCCTTACCTAGTGGAAGTAGATATCAAATCACAACCAAGTCCTCTCAAGTCTTTCTGAAGCTTGTTAACAAGTCCTAGACAGAAATACAAAGCATATTTCATAATATGCTTAAAACTAAACGAAAGCAAAATATCCTTTAATCATACTCATAATCCCTTCAAGGAGCCTCCAAACAACCCTTAAATAACTTAAATTCTATGGTTAAGTCATTTCCCAAGTCCCTAGGATTAAATCTCAAAAGATCGGAACTTAAGAAAACAAAACGTGAATTCTGTCACAGGGACCGGATATCCTCTCCTTTGGACCGGGTATCCGCCTTTTATGCACCATTTTGGGCAGAAACTATCCTCCGGGGCCGGATATCCGCCCCCCTTGGCCAGATATCCGCCCCTGCACAAATTTACACAAAAACAGATTTTTCTCCTTTGCACGAATTCAACTAAAACTCAACCAAAACTCAATTCTAAGCATTCAAACATGTCTAATTAAATGTAAACAAGATGTAGGGACCTTTCATGAGTTGCTCTAAAATCTAATTCATTAATTCACATGATTAAAAATCGTATATGAGCATAATTCCCTCTTTTCTTCATTTTCATGACTCCAAACCAATTTCATCATGCTAAGGCCAAATAAGCAGCTCATACACATCACAATACATGTATTAAACATGTTTACATTCTCCTTGTGTCTTAATAATCTCTGGTTCAAAACTTAGCTATATGAAAAATCCACTTTTAAGCTCATTTATGCATGACTTCTTCATTAAACTTCAAGCTAATGGTCTCTCAACCATTAAAACAACCAAAACAACCAAAGAGGAGATGGAAATCATACCAAATCAGTAATTCAACAATCTCCAACTCCTCCCTCTCTAGTTTCCAAGCTCACCCAAAGACCAAAGCAAGGCTAAGTGAAATCCACACTTTTCTTCTTCTTTCTTTCCTTTCTTTCTTTTCTTCTTCTTCTTCTTCTTCTTCTCTCAGCTGCTCTCTTCCTTCCCCTTCTGGTTTTCTTTTCTTTTCTATAATGAAATGAACAAGATCAGATTCTAAAGGGGAGCAAACCCTCATGCTAAGAAACCAAGCTAGCATGAGGTGGCTAGCAAGTGGCCAACTTGCTAGTCCATTCTTATCTTATTCAAGTCAACAAAATGGGCTGAGTTGATCTGCCCATATCCTTAATGTACAACCCAAAGATAACCAAAACCAAGCCTAAATAACCATGGTTATCTCCCACTAACCATGGTTAAGGTTTAACCTTAACCAACTTTAACCAAAGTTTTACACTCTTTAAAAATATGCCTTTAAACCATCCAAAATACATCAAATGAGTATTCAAAATCCATAATTTTTCATGAAGATCACAACGATACCAAAATCGTCAAAATCTGAAACTCCGGTCGCAAAATAACCATTTTACCCCTTAACATGTCATGCTTCAACTTAATCGAAATAAATTCCTTAAAATCGCAACACTTTCATAATAAATCCATCTTAGTTTCTTAAGTATGATCAAGGTCCTGTTAACCCGGTACGGGGTATAACACACGCTCATCTCCTCCCACGTTCTTATGATTCGGGGTGGCAGTGTGCTAAGCTAGTGTTTTGCCTGACCTCTTAGGGAGAATGGAAAAAGGATGAGTCTCATGGCATCAACTGGGAAGTTAGCAATTTTTAGCGTGGAGCTGATGCGTAGAAACTCAACAATGTGATTGTATGGGTCTTCCTGAGACAAGCCATTAAATGTGGGAATTGATTGAATTGTGCCGAGCTTGATCTCATAATGGGCAGTGTCTATTGCAAGTAAAATTATGCATGACGGTGTGTCGTACACATTTGGAACAAAGTCCGCGTGCAATGGATTCAATGGTGGTGCAACCCCATTATTTCCCTCGTTCCCAACATTTAGACCATTATTAGCAATATTTGGTGGAACTTGTTGATTTTGAGGTCAGCCATCTTTTTAGTATGTGGGTGGTTCTTTTTATTCGTTCGTCTCCCTAGGTTGTGATTTAATGGAATTAATTCGGGCCTAAAGCAACGACGCCCAAGCATGCAAGTCCAAAATTCACTAGGGAGCAGGATAAAAATACACAACTGAACAGGATGCAAGAAACAGTAAGCAGATAAAGTAGAATAAAAATAAATAAAATAAAGACTCAAATACAACTAGAAACAAAAATAATTTAACCCAAAAATTCTAGCGAACCGTCCTCAACAACGACGCCAAAATGTTGACTGCATCGTCGGGCGGTCAAATTTAGAATTTCTAATTTAAATGACCTTACCTACTAGAAGCTAGCGGCGAATCGAGTATCGTACCACAGGGACGGATGAAAATTATTCCGGTTGAATTAATTTGTTCCTAGTAAGGATATATCGAATATGGGATTCGACTAAGCTAAAACAATGAATAAAATGCAATAAAAGTAAAGATAGAGGTTGCCGCATGAGACGACGACTCGACCACTAGATCGCCGCAAGTCGGCGTGCAGGCAAAGCTAGTCATGGCCGTGACACGTATGTCACGGTTGTGTCCAGGTAACAGGGTCACGGTCGTGACCCTGCAGACACGATCAAGTCTAGGCAAAATTCTCAGGGAGTTCGCGCAATCCTTCACAGGTCATGTGCGGATTTAGAGTTTTATTGTTCAGTCCGAATCCATTTTATGCAGGTAGGAATAGGGGTTGATCGCAGATTGATTATTTGGTTCAATTAATGTCCAGATCGGCTTACACAAACGTTATCTTAAGCACGGCAGGGCATAACACATGTCAAAATTTCAATCTAAACAACCTAATCTAGTTGACTTGTCACGAATCAACACAAATTAATCAAATCCACGAATGATAAATATGCGGGTTATCAATTTTACATCGAATCAAGCCCTACGACTAAGCCGATCATCCCATCAAACATCCTCTTCATAAATCAAAACTATATATAGCATACGTAAAAATTACAACTTTAAACACCAAGCCAAAATACCACTTTGAGGATGACAAATCTTGCTATGCGCGCGTTTCGTCGGTATATGGATCCCGTCAGGTGCTAATGGATGACGGCCGTTGCTCGCATCTCGCTCCCGAGGGTGGAAAACACCTCCTGGATCTCCTGATGAATGTTGCAGCGTCTAGGGTTCGAAAGTGAGGAGCCGGATCGCAATATGCAAAAGCTGCAAATTTAAAGTCGCAACATCACAGCCCGACACGGTCGTGACACCCTAGTCACGATCGTGTCCAACATTATTCTGGGCTGGGCTGTGTTTTCATCGTCCAGGCGCGGTCCAGGCAAGCTGGCAGCATCGTGGGCTGACTACACTTCAATAAAAATGCGGATTCTTCATCCCATTAAGGTCCTAGCTCGCGGCAACCTGCAAGGTCACAAATTTAACACATAAAATCATGGAACAGGCTCACACACAAAATAAATAAAATACAACTTAAAACCCATGTACGTAGGACCTCAGGAGAAATAATTTAGCCATAATTAGGAACGCGTTGAGTACACTTTCTACGTCTTAACACACCCCCAACTTAAACCTTGTTAGTCCCTAGCAAGTTAACATGAAAAGTATGAATAGCTAAGCCGTGAAACTACCCCTACACATTCCTAGTTCACCTTGTCATAACTCTCAAACAGAAAATGATTAACTGCAGCTAGCAAGACAAGAGCAACCATAGCGCGCGCGTGTGTGTGTGTTACCAAGTTCAAACCATCCCATCTTACCACTAGGCCAGACATGCATAAACAAGGAATAAATTTAGCACAAAGCTAGCTCCAAGACTCACAGGGATGTGTATAAATAAAAACAAGTGGTCACTCATGGAGCTAGAAGAAGCAGAGCACTCATAGAAAATAAAAGCTATCCTAAACTGTAGATCAATAAATATTGCATCAACGATAGAATTCAATCCTAGGGACTACAGTCAGTCTTACCACCTAAACCCGTTCAAGATCAGAATTACCAGTTTTGAAGGGAAGTAGGCTAACACATGTGGGGAAAAAAGAGTTAGACCAGGGAGAGGCAAAAGATAGAAAAGGGAATCTAAGTAACTACAGGGATACTGGAAGCTGATCAGGCGAACATTTTTATGCAGCTAATGGGCAAAAACAAATCTTCTTTTTCCTACTCCTTTCTCTTTTTCACACTTTCAATTTTTTTCAAGCCTCGTTTTTTTTTCATCATTCATTTTTCATTGCTTCTCCCCTTTGAGCTTTTTTTTTAATCAACTTTTTCTCTTCTTCCTTGATTTTTCTCTTCTTTTTTTTTTTCATCCATTGTTTTTGTTTTACATCACCTCCTTTCATTTAATTTTTCCAACTTACCAACAAAACATCACCCAAAACACTCAGAGCAAAAATCTGCAGGAAAACTCTGAGGCGCAAAAAGAGGATATTTTGAAGGAGGGAAAATATAAATAGTATTTAAGGCTCAACAGAGGTGCAATTGGAATGAATAAAAATTAACTTTGAAGGCTCAAATTAAATCAAGGAACATTGGTAAATTCGTCATTTCCTAAGCATAATTCAAACTCACACAAACCATGTCCATAGAATTCCCAAATTCATTTCGCTAATGCAATAGAAACCAGAACATTATTCTAATTTATGTGGCTCTCAACTTTCTCACTCATAGACAAGGAGACTTATGCAAAATAAATTCCTAGCTACGCATGCCACATCGTCATCTTACCACATACTTGGACAGTGCACAAATAATTGCCATGGAAGTTCAAGCCTAAAACTAGCCTAGGCCAATTAAATTCTTAGAAAATGCATGACAGGAAAACCGTACTAATGCAAGAAAAATCCATACAATATCGCATATCCAACTATCATGCTAACTAACTAGAAAATAACAGGCAAGTGACAGTAAAGCGCATGCTAAAAATTTTTAATGACAGGCAAAAATTAAAAGCGCAATCCACTCCCCCCAACTTATTCTTGCGAGTCCCATGAGAGAGTGGAAAAAAGTCACCTGGAAGCTGCGAAGGGTCTGAATCCGTGTAAGCTGACCTGCAAAGAAAAAAAAAAAAAACCAGCAGCAAACTGTCACACCCCACCCCGGGTGGACCGGCGTACGCCCCGTGAACCCCAACTCACGGACCAAACAAGCCTAAACCCAAATCAAACCAACGGTCCAACATAAACAAAGCAAACAAAATCCAAAACCAAGGGGTCTCCAACTAGCGGACCGAAGGGTAAATCAACCCATGTGGGTGAACATGAGTATCAAATCAAAAC
>JAOWBR010159953.1:0-12405 GCA_028571145.1 Dionaea muscipula
GGTTGGCAATTTCCCTATTAAGATCCCTGGATTTCTGATTTATTTTCTTGTAGATATGTCGAATGCACATCCGCTGCAATCCAAGCATTGGCCTCATTTAAGAAATCATACCCTGGGCATCGGAGAGAAGAGATTGAGAATTGTATTGATAAAGCGGTACGGTTCATCCAGAAGATACAAGAACCAGACGGCTCATGGTTTGTCCCTCCTGTCACAAGCTTCATGGTTCTGTGTACCAACATGACCTTAGCTTAATATCTGAAAATCTGTGTGTAGGTATGGTTCTTGGGGTGTTTGTTTCGCTTATGGTACATGGTTTGGGATTGAAGCTTTGGTTGCAGCTGGAAAGAGCTACAACAATTGCATCAGTATACGTAAAGCTTGTGACTTTCTTTTGTCAAAAGAGTTGGCTTCTGGTGGCTGGGGAGAGAGCTATCTTTCATGTCAAGACAAGGTTAGATCTTCGAAGTTTTAATATTGCAGCTCTTCATAGCATCCACAACTGAGTGTCAATGCCAACACCATGCACTGAGACATCCAATCCTTTTTTGGGATAGTTCAGTTTTAAACTTGATTTGAATCTTAGTGTATGTGATGATGGAGCTTCAAGTATATATGCATTTCTATATAAGAATCAAATACTTAACAACTGCGTTTACTATTCTTTTGAAATGGAAGACCTTGCATGCGATTTCTATGAGGATGTTTCTTAGATGGAAAAAATGCATGCTCTTCTGTGGTTGCTAAAAGTAGACTTTCAGATGTTCCTTCTTTTTTCCTAGTTTGTTGAGAGAGTTTGTGATGGTTGAGGTACTTGCTAGTGGACCCAATACCTCTCTGTCTTTGTGTCAATATGTGGCATATTCTGCTGTTTGATATGAGCTGTATTTTGAATTGCTGAGTTTAGCCCAAGATCTACATGCTTGCTAATCTGCTGCCGTCGCACAGAAACAGCTGGTCTCCATATATAGCATATTTGTATTTTTGTTCTCTGATAGGCTGATCGGTATCTTTCCCTTTATTTGTGGAAGAATATTCTGATGTACACATAGATGATTATATAATGGAGAAGGAAGGTTGGATCGATCATCCAGAAATTCAAACACATTACATTTATTGGCATGGTATCAAAGCTTGGTTGTTGAGCTTCAACCCAGTCTCTCTTGAATTATCTAAGTTGCATTCAATTTCTTGACGAAGAAGGATCTTCTGGTTTGATCTATCTTGGCATCATGCAAGGAACAGATAAGTCTGATTTCTCATGTATCAAATTCACCGGATCCAATTATTTCACTTAGGAATTCCAGTTTCAAGTCTATATAAAAGGAAAAGAACTCTAGGGGCACATTGACGGAACAAAGACTAAGCCAACGACTCCAGCGGAAGCTGCGAAATGGGAAGGCGAGGATGCTCGAATTATGAGCTGGATCTTGAGCACCATGGATGCGACAATCATCCTGAATCTGCGGCTTTATAAGACTGCAAAAGATATGAGGGATTATTTGAAGAAGGTGTGCCACCAAGGAACTACAGCACAACGTTTTCAACTGGAATTCGAGATTGCAAATTTTGCTCAAGGATCCATGAGCATTCAAGAATACTATTCAAGCTTTCTTATCTTATGGACCGAGTACGTAGGAATTATGTATGTCTCTCTACCTGAAGCATCCCTAAAGGCCATTCAAGAAATTCATCAAGCAAGTCAGCGTGACCAATTTCTCATGATGCTTAGACAAGAATATGAGGCAGTTCGATCCCATCTGCTATCTCGAACCCTAAGTCCCTCTCTTGACGACTGTTTGAACGAACTGCTATGAGAAGAGCAAAGGGTCCGAACTCAATCTGCACTTGAAAATCAGGGAGGTACAAGTGAACCTATCAATGTTGCATATTACACACAAACCAAGTCAAAGGGTCGAGATATGAGCAATATTCAGTGTTGTAGTTGCAAGGAATTTGGGCACGTTGCCAATCACTGCCAAAAGAAATTTTGCAATTATTGTAAACGAAGAGGACACATAATATCTGAGTGCAGGACTCGCCCCTCACACAGAGAAACCCGTGGTGTGGAACTGCAACGAACCACGTCGGGCAGTACTCCACCTTCATTGAGTGCATATGCTGCCATCACTCATGAACAGATCCAAGAGATGATTCTCTCTGCCGTCTCAAGTCTTGGCCTTTTCTGGTAAAACAATTTCTCTTGATAAGCCTCCTAATAGCCTATGGTTTCTAGATTCTGGTGCCTCAAATCACATGACTCATTCACCTGCAAACCTCATCGATGTGAGGAGATATAATGGTTCTGATAAAATTCACACCGTAGATGGGAATCGCCTATCCATTGTTGTGGTTGAGGATTTCCTATCTTCATCCATTCGTGATGTGTTCTATTCACCCAAATTGTTGACTAACCTTGTCTCTATCGACCAACTCATTGAAAATCCGGTTTATCATGAGCGTATCAAGCATATTGAAGTCGACTGTCATTCCATTCGGGAGTCCTTTGATCGTATTGTGATAAGTCTTCCTCATGTCTCTTCGGATCTTAAGTATGCTGACATCCTCACTAAAGCACTCCCTCGGCCTCACCATCTGTTATTCCTAGACAAATTGATGTTGTTTGACTCCCCTGTATCAATTTGAGGGGGGTGTCAATACATGGCATATTCTACTGTTTGATATGGGCTGTATTTTGAATTGTCGAGTTTAGCACAAGATCTACATGTTTGACAATCTGCTGCTGCCGCACAGAATCAGCTGGTCTCCATATATAGCATATTTGTATCTTTATTCTCTAATAGGTTGATCGGTATCTTTCCTTTTATTTGTGGAAGAATATTCTGATGTACACATAAATGATTATATAAACCAATTCCCTATAGATGTAGAGTAGCAAACTAACATCCTTATAGCTACTTGTACATATGGCATTCATGCCTAACCGACTCTATCCCAAATTATATGGGCCGCCAAATAAGAAAGGAAATAGAAATCAGAAAACAAGAAAACAACTGAATTTATAAAGAAAACCGCTCTTAGGACACTGGAATTTTCATAAGCCTTAAGTTTCAAGAAAGCATGCATGGGACGTAAAAGATCTCACAGCGGTTTTAAGTGATAAAAGTGTTTGAGTTGTTTTTTAGGCCGGTTTGATTGTAGCTGCCCATGACCCGTTATGAGTTTATAAATAATATAGACTCCTAGGGTTTATGTCTTTTTGTCATATTTTATGACATAGGTTAACATGGTATCAGTGTAGGTTTTCTAAATGCTCTTTCCTGATTCTAGCGTCTCGGGCGCCATTCACCATGAGGTCGTCCTCTTCACCGGTGTCTGAGGGCCTAGTCCTTCTCAATCATTCCCTTGAAAAAATCGTCGGTAGTAAGCCTTCACTTTGGGAGTGAGGGATCTATGGGAAAAGTCCAAGGTTTTGGGTTCGGTTTTTGTGTTTCAATTTCTGTTCCGACTTCTGTCATTTTTGTCCTATTCCGACTTATGTGTTGGTTCTTGTTCCGGCTTCTGTGTCGGCTCCTATTCTGGCTTCTATGTTGGCTCCTGTGTCGACTCCTGTTTCGACTTGTTCGGGCTGTTATGTTAGCTCCTGTCCCGGCTTCTGTGTCGGTTTCTTTCTCGATTCTTGTTCTATTCCGGTTGTGACATCTTCGTGATTTATTTTACACGGCGGATTTTGATTCATTGATGGAGGCTTTCTGTTCGGTTTCGGTTTCGACTTTGGCTTCAACTTCGGGCCTTCAGCTTTTGGCTTTGGGTTGGTATTGACTGTCATTTTTCTAGAGAAGAGGTACAGAGTGGGAATATCAGTTTGCATCATGTGTGGATGAGTGAGCAGTTGGGGAATATTCTTACTAAGCCTCTCGTAGGGAGTCGGGTTAAATTTATTTATAACTAGTTGGACATGATTAATATCTATATTCCAACTTGGGAGGAAATGTTGTGAGTTGTTCTTTAGGCTGGTTTGATTGTAGCGGCTCATGACCCATTATAAGTTTATAAATAATACAGACGAATCCTCTTAGAGTTTGTGTCTTTTCATCTTATTATATCACATAGGTTAACAAAAAGAAAGAAAAAGAAGATGAATTCTTTTTTTGATTTTTTGATTACCTTGGGTTGCTTGAGAAGCAATAGAGAGTCCCCTATAACTCAAGGTACTTTCCAACTGAAAGTTGTTGTTGGAAGTCTGGAAGGCTGAGAAAGATCTCCTAAGGAGTTATTGGTCCTTATGAAGTAGCGAAAATAGAAATTGTTAGGCCTTAGTTAAGAGCATATTGAATTTTTGATCTGGATGTGATATGCAATGGTTCCCACGGGCTTGGTGACTCCAATGATCTATCGGGGTATCAGTTTGGTTATCCCCAGCTGTAGATAAATTTAGATATCCTCTTTTGCAGTATCGCTTTGTGCATCCACCTCCTGTGATGAATGAGTGTATGCCTCTTAAAGTGGCAAGTGTTCAGGAGAGATTATCTTTTGATAACCCTATTAAAAGAGTCAGAAGTTTATGTGTATGTGTCCTATCCACCAGTTTTTTTGTGTTTGTGCGGATCGTGGTACGTTGCAACATGGTTTGGTTTCACAAAAATCACTTCATAGAGTTGGAAGTAAGGAGGAGGTTGTTAGTCGTAGAGTTAGGTTCAAATATTGGAATGTTGGTTCTTTGACTCGAAAAAGTTTAGAGGTGGTGGATGTTATGTCCAAAAGGGTAATCAACATTATATGCTTGTAGGAAACTAAGTCGGTGGGAAAAGGCTAGGGAGATCGGGGTCTTAGGTTTCAAACTCTAATATGTCAAGGAGAGGAATAGAAATGGAGTTCGAATTATTGTAGATTAAGTCACTGAAGGCCTTTGTTGTGGATGTGATGAGGAAAGAGGATAGAATTTTGAAGCTGAAGATGGTGTTGGGAAGAGATGTTGTCCATGTATTGAGCATGTATCCGCCGCGAGTAGGCTTCCCAAAGATGGAGAAAAGTCAGTTCTGGGAGGATTTAGAGCATGTGCTTCGGGGGATCGGCTTGCAAGAAAAGTATTTTATCGGTGGAAATCTAAATGGTCACGTTGGGTGTGATAGCGGTGGCTTAGAAAGGATCCTCAAAGATTATGGGTTCGGGAATAGGAATGAAGTGGGCAAGTCGATACTAGAGTTTGCACCGTCTTCCGATCTAGTATTGCTTAACACGTGCTTCAATAAGAGAGATGAACATCTAATAACTTTCAAAAGCATTAGAAACGTTCGCCAGATTGACTTTTTCCTAACTAGGAACGTGTACCGTTTGAAGTGTAATGATTATAAAATTATACCAAGTGAATGTGTGACTACACAACATCGGCTTTTGGCGGTCGGTCTAGATGTTGTGATGATTAAAGTTTGGAAGACTTTGGGATAGGCCGGAGTAATGTGGTTATGTGGATTTTTTAATAAGATCTTGACAAAGAAAATGTTGGATGTTTGGTAAAGAAGTACGATTGTGTCTCTCTATAAAAAGAAATGGGATGTGTAAGAGTGCACTAACTCTCGGGAAATTAAACTTATGAGTCACATTATGAAATTATGAGAAAAAGTGATTGAGCAGAGATTCAGAAGGCTAACTAGAATAGCAGAAAATCAATTTGGGTTCATGCCAGGACGTTCCACCATGGAAACCATTTATTGATGCGTGGTATGATAGAGAAGTTCAGAGAGGAGAATTTACCTACACTTGATTTTTATTGATCTCGAGGTGTATGATAGAGTGTCAGGAGAAGTTGTTTAGTAGATGTTATAGAGGAAGAGAGTAGGTAAGAGATATATTGATATCATTAACGATATGTATGATGGGGCGATGACTTGTGTCAAAACGGTGGGAGGACTCATTTGTGCCTTCACAATCACCGTTGGTGTACATTACGGGTCAACTTTGAGCCCGTATCTTTTTGTGTTAGTTCTGGATAAGCTCGCGAAGGGGGTGTGTGAGGAGGCGCCTTGGTGCATGCTTTTCGCGGATGATATTGTTTTCATGGATAAAACTAGAGAATGTGTCGAACATAAGTTGAGGAGATGGATGGTAGTCTTGAAAAGTAAAAGATTTAGGATTAGTAAAAGTAAGATGGAGTGTATGAAGTGTATTTTTAGCGATGATGAGCGGGAGGTCTCAGAAGTGGCGTTGGATGGATGGGGTGTTCATAGGACAAATAAATTTAAGTATTTATGTTTTCTTATCCATAAAGATTGAGGGATTGATAAGGAGGTAACATACAAAATTAATGTGGGATGACAAAAGTGGAGGGTCGTCTCGGGTGTTCTGTACGACAGAAAAGTACCTTTAAAGTTAAAAGAAAAATTTTATTGGACCATAATTAGATCTGTCTTATTGTTGGGATAAAGTACTGGTCGATCAAGAAAAATCACGCTCAGAGAGTGGCGGTGAGTGATACGTATGTTGATATGGATGCGAGATATTATTAGGAGAGAGAATAAAAAATGAGGAGATCCGCTACCAGATTGAGGTAGCATCGGTAATTGATAAGATTTGGGAGAGACGTGTGCATTGGACGGGTCATCTGTGACGGAAACCAATGGATGTGTCTGTTAGAAGAGAGGAGTTGATTATAGTGGAAAGTAAGAGAACTAAGGGACGATCAAAAAAGATTTGAGATAAAGTGATTAGAAGTGACCTTGAAATGTTGTAACTTACCATAGACGATGCCTTGCACCATATTAATTGAAAAATGTAAATATGTGTGGCTGACAGTGAGATATGGTCATGATGATAATGATGATGATGATGATGATATGGGCCCTATTAGAATAATGATGATGTCTTTTACATGCCTCAATCCCATGGGATTACCCTTCATAAAATTTTCCAATTGTCTTGTCTAATTTACTCTCTTTTTACTTAATCAAACAAGGGTCAAGGTTTGGCTCTGCTTGAATGGTGTGGTCAACTTTCTCGGAATATAGTTCAGCTTTTGCTTGCTCTGATGTTATGAATAGCCTTGATCCTAGCTTATGTTCTTGCTTTGTATCAAACCGTAGAAGTATTCTGAGAAGTTGTGAAATGGATGTGCAAGTTTTATCATTGTTTCCGTTATCTAAAAGTACCTCAATAGATAATTGTTAGTACGAAGTTTCAAATGCTTCTTATAAATCTTTCTCTTTTCGACTAGATTTTCATGTTTCAAGGGAGTTAGGGAGAACAATAGTGACAATAATAATGGCAACGGTTGTCAGCCGTTTGATCAAAGATTAATCAAACATTGAGATTGAAAGTGAGGAAAAATAGGGTTAGGGGAGTGGTGGGCCCAACATGGGGGTGTGGTAGTGAGTGTATAGTGAGAGGAATGAACGGTTATTGGCATAAGTTGTTGGCTTCCTATCCTCCCCGTTTATGTTTTGCAAGAGTTTTCCATGTCAACAGTGCCACCTGTATTGCATTGGATATTTCCATGGTGGTTGAATCTGAAATCTCAAGATACTGATCGATGTGATATCATAAACCTGTGTAATACTATGTTTTAAATATTACCTATGTTATTATTATTACGCTTTGGATCTCTCCTTGTTATCATTTTTGTATCCTCGTATAATTGTCATTGTTATTCGGCAGAAAGAAATGATCATTTTTCAATGTTCAGAATGTGTGACTTGGTCATGCGTCTAACCTAGGGTGACATTTTCCTCACTCTCCCACCCTCCTGCTTCTCAGGTTTATACAAATCTTGGGGATTCCACACCACATCTGGTCAGCACCGCGTGGGCCATGCTTTCTCTGATAAATGCAGGCCAGGTAACTTGAGAAGAATCTATTGCTTGCTCCCGTTTATTGCAAGTTTCAATTTTATGTGTGTTGTTTTTATTTGACTTGTTTACCTATTTCTAGAAGATGGTGACGGAAGCAAAATGTTGGAGTATATGCTTCAACATAGAGGATGATATCTTCTTTGTGTGACCATCATGGGGCCAAAGGAGAATGACTAACTTGTCATCTGAGACCTTAGGTAGTATCTGAGACCTTAGGTAGTACAGAGAATTTGAGATATAAATGGAACTCAGGCCTCCCTTTCCCTCCATCTCGCTAGGTAGTTCCACACCACTTAACCGTAAAGAGAAGAATACTCGTTTATCCAGTTTGAGAGAGAATGTTGTCTCTGACCTCTCTTTCAAGCTTGATTGAGTCCTACTCCTGATAGAAGGATTCAACCGATGCTAAAGGTTTTTGCTCATCTTCCCCCACCAAAATCCAGAATTCCAGCGGGCAGCATTGAGTATGACTTCAAGTAATCGTTCAGCCTTGTTCATGGTGGATCTGGCATATAGTGACTAGAATGGCTGCCAGAATTCCCTTTCAAGTCCTTGTCTCATATTATGGCATCTCAGGTTTTGTATCATAAGCCTATAACTGAAACATATTTGATACATAGTTTCCAAATTTTGGTCCTAGCCGCGTACAACATTCCGGTCTGAATGGTGCGTGGAAGCTCCATTAAGAACTTGAATTTACTGTCGTTTATGCATACATGTGTATAGTTCATGTTTCAAACCTATTGGGCTTTCAAGTAAGGAGGTGTGTTGAAGTATAAAACCATTTTTTGAACCTTTTATCATATGGTTGAACTTTTGGTATGATTGGTTCCTTGGTAGAGTTGTCATTAGTCCTCCATGCACCTGTTGCTTCTTTTTTTTTTTTTTGTGGATTAGGTAACGAGGTAACGAGGGAGTGGGGCATTTCCATTTTTCTACAACCAATGGGGCTTGAACCCCTAACCTTCTGGTTGGAGGTCAAATGACCCAACCACCGGTGGGCCAACCACTCGGTTGGCACCTGTTGTTGCTTATTCGCTTAAGCCAAAGATGGATATAGGGAGAAAGCTTGCAACTTCATTTAGAACGACCACATGTTCACTTCTTAGTGATGACGCATTCAAAGCATTTAGATTGGAAGAAAAAATGATTAAAAAAAAACCACGCAGTATGGTTTGTAGGAGGTTTGTAAAGAGGATGTTTTCTAAGTTTTTGATCGGTTGCTTAGAGTAGACGATATTCAAGTGTACACTAGTGACTAGAACATATCCCTAAATTCACTTGGCCATTGCCGACAGGCTGGTTGGAATTTTCGCCTTAAATGAATGTTCATTGACATGCGATGGCCCTTTTTACTTTTGACGTGGTTATCTGTACCCAGGTTTGTCTTTCTATATCATTTCCGGGTTTCTCGTGTATGTTTCTCTCATGCGTACAGATTATTCCCTGTTATGTCCAGTTCTAATGAGAAAATTCAGCTTGTATGGACTTCTGTATGTCAACCTTTGCTGTTCTCTGGTGCAGGCTGAAAGAGATCCTGTGCCACTGCATCGTGCTGCTAGAATACTGATCAACTCCCAGATGGAAAATGGAGATTTTCCACAGCAGGTAACTGATATTGCCTTCAATCTTTTGTGATTCAAACTCTCAAGTACACTTCTTCGTTCACTTTATGTTCCCTTTTGGAGACCATTTTCCTTGGAAACATTGACTATGCTATCAGTTCAGGGACCGGTTCTATGCACTCTCTTTTTTACTCTCTTTTTCATCCATCATGACAGTTGTTGGAATTTGGATTTGAAGGCAATGGAAGACCATAATTACATATGGGAGAAAGCATTTAATGCAATGGTTCCACTGTATTAAATGTTGGTTTCACTACCACCCAGGATGTAATCTTGACATTCTATTACTCCTAAATCCAACGGTTGTCATGATGGGTGAAAAGAAGAGTGAAAATAAGGGTGTTATAAACCAGCTCCCATCAGTTCAAGTATCCAGAAGAGAACTTGTAAATGTAATGAGTAGACTGGAAATGAGATAAGTCCCCCCTCCTTCTGACCAAATAATTTTCTGCTGGGAAATCTTCTCAGATGTGGTGCATCTGTACTACCAAGAAAAAAGAAGAGAAAGAACGAATAAATTATAACTCATTTATCATCTTTCTTTCTAACCTCATGGCCTGATTTGACAAAAGAACACCATCTAAGATCAAAGGAAAGAATCTAGTAATAATGTGCGATTGGCCTGTTTATCTGTTCTTTTTTTTTTTTCAACCCGCAGGAGATCATGGGAGTATTCAACAGGAATTGTATGATCACTTATGCTGCATACAGAAACATCTTCCCTATTTGGGCATTGGGCGAATATCGTTGTCGAGTCCTTGGGACTAAATGAGATGGCCAACTTCCTTGAAGCATCTTGCCATGTGTTGGTTCACTTGTCGATGCATCATTCGTTCATTGCCTTCAACCCCTCAAGGAACAAGATGCCTTCCACACTTGCTGGGATATAATATCTGGAAATTTTGTGATGTGGTCTAACTTAATCGGCTTTGTTTTTCATTGATGAGTAGTTACTTTGTTCGACATGGTGCTCTATGCTAATACTTAAATTCATTTTGTTTCCTCATTCAATATCTGGAACTGCATCTCGATATTTCATTCTCCTTTTGCATCTAATATATCAAGAACTGGTTCTACGAGACGCTGATATCCACAAGGTAATGAATTTAAATCCCCAGGACTGTTTGTGATACTTTGAGACTAGCCACTTGCAGGTTGATTTACAAATTGATTTATCCGGTTTCCGGTTTCTGTTGATTGTAGGGCTTGTGGATGTCCTAAGGTTTACTCTTGCAGCTTATACTTGGCACTCATACTTGAAAGGCTGAAGAGCAAATCTTGCACTGACCAGCCCAAGTTAGTTCTTGAAATGCTATTACTACATTACTAATTAGGCCTGTCCACGGTCCGGTTTTGGACCGGAACCGGATCGGAATCGCCCTGCCGGTTCTTGTAATCGGAGCCGTCGGTTCCGGAATCGGAACCGCCACCTTAGATAAGGGGCCGGTGAACCAGAACCGCCGCCTTAGACAAGGGGTCGGTCCCGGTTCCTCTATATGTGGAACCGGGACCGGCGGTTTCAAAACCGTAGAACCGTCGGGAAAACTGCCGGCAGAATTGCCGGAGAAACCGCCGGCGAACCGTTGGAGCCTCAAGCCTCGCAAAATCAAAATAGAGAGGAGAGGAGAGAGGAGAGGGGAGAGAAGTCAGAGAAGAGAGATGAGAGGAGAAGGTGATTGAAGAAGGTGGATGATGGTGGTGAAGAAGATGGCCGATGGTGGAGAAAAACCCCGCTCGTGCTGGCCGATGTTGCAGAAGGAGAAAAAAGTATAGTCGCCTCCCTGACTCCCTGGCGAGGATGGCGGTGAGGGACCCTTAGTCCTCTCTTGCTTTTGATGGAGAAGAAAAGTCTCCAATCTCCATTGATGGTGAAGAGAGCAGAGAGAGATGAGAGGCTGCGGCCAAATAACAAATGAAAAAAAAAAATGAAAAGTTGTGATAAATGAGAGGCTCAGCCACTTAGGGCTAGAAAAGAAGCCTTTGGTGATGTGATAAATGAAAAGTTGTCAGAATTGATATGATAAAAAAATTTGAAAAAGAAGTTTTTGGTGATGTCATAAAAAAAAATTTGATGTTTAAAAAAATTTTGCAGTTGAAATTTTTTTTTTGCCGTTGATAAATTTTTTACCGTTGAAAAAAATTTTGTTGATAAATTTTACCGTTGAAACATTTTCTACCGTTAGAAAAAAAAATTTGTCGTTGAAAAATTATGATGTTAGAAAATTTTTTTGCCTATAAATATAAGTTAGTTCATTAATAAAATTTCACACCATTTCCTCTCTCTCTCTTACTCTTACTCTCTTGCTCTCCTACTCTATTTTTGTTGAAATATGTTTTCTTCATGAGGTGATAAGGGAAAAAATCAGTGGGATCTTAACTTTCACCCAATATCTTTTCCTTTTTCTGACACTCAAGGTTCTCAACCATATATGTTCGATCTAAATTTTCGGTCAGAATCATTTCCTTCTCAATATGATGAAACAAAGGCTCCTATCCAAATTGTGGACGAGGAAGATCACCCCCTTCCGACACAAGGAAGCACTCAATCGGATGCGCAATCAACTATTTATAAATTCGACATATTCACGAAACATTTCAAGAAGGTAAGTATTCCTAATGAAACTAATAAATTTAAAGTTATTTGTAATTATTGTGGATCATTTGGATTTAAAAGCGGAGGTGGTTATGGAACATTTAGAAAACATGTGTTATACACCAAAAAATACCTGCCACGTGATCAACGTCAGAGATGCCACGTGAATAAAAGTAGGGCCTGCTTCGAGCACGTGGACGCATGACGTGGGTAAACAAGTAACCCGCATCCGAGGACGTGGCGACGCGTTCTGACACCTCCGACCATGCATGCATGGGCATGGCCACCATGCATGGGGAGAGCCTGTTTTGCATGGAAAAGCTCACCTGGCCAAGGAGGAGCTCGGCCGGCTAGCGGTGGACGTGGCCGGAGAGCAGCGGAG
>JAOWBR010159963.1:0-12404 GCA_028571145.1 Dionaea muscipula
AGCTGAACCAAAGAAGGATGTAAATGAGCTGAGCATCATTGAGACACTCACATCCACTGTTGCAGCACTCTCCGACAAAGTGGATTGCTTTTAAAGAGAGACGTCGCCACCACCCCTGTTCCTGCACCACGTTTAGAAGCCTGTGTTACCTGCGGTAGCATCACACATCATTGGACGGTTTGCCCGTCAATCCAGCCACCACTACCTGACCCCAACACTGAATCAGTCAACGCTGCTTATGTGTATTACCCGCAGCATCCAACACTTTCATGGCGGTAACCCCCACCTCCACAGCCATAACCAACCAACGTTCCTCAAACTTTGACGTCATCGTTTATGCAACCAACGCCTACACCTTTCGAGGCGATGATGTTTAAATCAATGGCTGAACAAACAAAGATGCTGGCCAGCTTGACTGAGACCCAGCAGCAAGTCAGCGTTAATGCGCAGGCTGTAGCAAAGCTGGAGACGCAGGTTGGGCAATTGTTAAGCACAATGAACAGGAGGGGGGACGGGCGCCTCGCCCAGCCTCCCCAGAAGCAATGATTGGATAAGCAGGATTATTTTTATTTGTAGATACGCACTTCCCTTTTGTAGAGTTTTAGTTTGTTGTATCGTCTTGGAAATCCAGTTGTTTGTCTGAAATTTCGGAGTCCTTATCCATTATGTGGTTTAACATACTTACCGGTAGGTAAGTTGGGGGGTATAGGGAGCCGAGATGTTCATTGATAAATTTTTCGGTTACTTCCGCGAATCTCATGTTTATGAATTCTACCTCCCGGTTTGTCTCAACAGCCAGTACGTATGTTACTGTTGCCTCAGAGGTTCTTTTTGGAGTTAGCAGAGGCCGCTCTTGCTTACCCATTTTACTTTGGGTGGCAGGGACAGCAACGCTGGAGAAGCGCCGGATGATCCTGCAGATAATTTAATTTTTCCAAAGACCTTTTCTTTTTATAGTTGTCAGCGTCGTCTAGCTAACTCGATGTTGGCTTCGGACTTTTTGCTGTTTCTCTCATTTTGGTTTCAACTGGGATGTCGGTAAGTAAGTTGGGTGTGCGATATCCACTTCCCTTCTTGCAGCATTTACCGATGGCATGGTTGCTGCTGTTTTCAGAGGTTCTCTCTGGAGTAGTGGAGACCACTCCTGCTAAACCGTTGCACTGCGGGGCTGTAGGGATAGTACCGTTGAGAAACGTGGGAGGTCCTAGCCAGTAGTTTGGGTAGCTAAGACATTTCTATCATTTTTTGTTATACTTCGGAGTTTATATTCCTTTTTATATTGTTTTATGATCATTTATGATTGATTTATTATGTTGGAAAATTTTTATTTTTCGGTGAATAGTATTTTCCGTGAATAGTGTTCTCGGGTTTTATGTAGCCGTTTTGCTACTTTTTGCATCGCATATCGTATGACCGTTTTGAACATACCGGCACGATCGTGATGATGAGACGAGTCCATTGAGTACCATATTGACGTGTTTGGGTTTCCCGAATTTTTCGAGATTTGACGGGTCGTGATTTGACGGTTTTTCCGATATTTTGATTTTGGATTCGTTAGGACCATAATTTTATTTCATGATTTATGGTGGTGAGTTTGAGACGTTTCGAATTAGTGTGCACGCGTGATTTGAGGATGTTTGATTGGCCACTATTGTTGACTTTTTAGGCTTAGCATTTAAGAGGAGGGGGGAGGAGTGTGTGAGTGACTTTGTGAAGTGTTGTATTGTGGTTGGAGGGGCCTTTTTGCAGCCCATATCTCTGCCTCTTGGCCGAGATATTCAAGGGAAAGGAGAAAGAGCAAAGGAAAGGAGAAGAGAAGGAAGAAGCAGAGTTGGGATTTTAGCCATTTTTAATCACTTCCACTTGATTTGCTTGGGTTCTAGCTTGAAGATTGTTATTTCTTGCTTAAAGATTCTCTTGACATCTTTGGGAGGCCTTGGAGATCATCCATTTGGTTTTTGTTAAGGTAAGATTTGGTTAAGTTTATGGTTTTCCTTGGTTTTCACGAGTTTAGTATTTTTCATGTGGTCACTTTGAGTTTGGCTCTTGTTTGATGATGGACATGGGTTTAATATACTTTGACATGTCATTTGAGACTTGTGTGATATTTTGATGTTAAGTTTAGGATGAGTTTTCATGAGTTTCATGTTGATGTTTTGGTTTAAGGCATTTTAAGGCGATTTTAGATTTTTGATGATGTGATTATGAGTTTGGCATGTTGGTGAGGGTTCCTATGGGTATGTTTAGCTTTGGTGCATGTTTGGTGAGTTGTTTGAGGCTTTAGATTGAGTGTGGATGATGTTTGCTTTGGATTCGTGCCTTGGATTTCTTTCTGGTTTATGCAGATCACAGGGTCGGATATCCGGTTGATTCAGCCGGATATCCGGATCCCTTGGAGGAAGTTACTGCCTCCATTTGCACCTTTTGGCCGGATATCCGGCTACTCTAGCCGGATATCCGACCCTGGGAGGATTTGTTGGCTTGGTGTTCCGTTTCCTTGGAGATTGATCCGTGATGTTTTGGAGATGATCTTAGGCATGTTTAGGGAGATCATTAGGGTCCCTTTTGGGTTATGTTGAGTTCATTAGCATGGTGTTGCGTTTAGTTGGTTTTGAGACTTTTGTTTGTGATTTGGATTCAGGAGCTTGTGGCGGTCCCGTTGAACGCCTTGTGATTGGTTTAGCGGACTTTCTTTGAGGTTGGTCGTTCGTGACTCAGGTGAGTTGATTTACGGATGATGGTACATGGCGGTATGCCTATTTTACTCGTTTTTAATCCGTTTTGTACATACGGTAGATTTATGATCGTAATGTATATATATTGATTTGTTTTAGACTATTGATGCTTTGGTATTTCGACCGTTGGGTCATATTGGCTTTTATAGCTCGGATGTAGGCTCATAGCCTTGGCGGTTTCGTTTTGGACTCATGATATGGATTTTTATTCAAGTCCTTGGATTACTTCTCTCTAATTCTTATGCTTTTAAGAAAAACAAGGCTACCTTCGGGTGTCCCAACGTCTTCATATTCTTCCGTGCGTGATGGAAGGACTAGGACGGTCCCTCTTGACGTTGCATGTTTGCGGAGCCATACCGGTATGCTCGTTTAGTTGGGTTGGGGATCCCTGTTGCTTTCGTGGATATTTCTATGGTAGGTTTTTCATCCATTATCACCATGTATAGTTTTGTGGAAGGTTTATCTTTCCGTTTGACTTATTGTATTTATTCGAGATACTCTTATATCCTTATAGGTCATGACTATGTATGTTTTGGTTTTGTCATTTACTATTCGTTAGTATTTCATCTCACCTACTAGCGATAGCTGACGGATATTACCCCTGCTTGTTTTGGCAGGTTTTGATCAGTGATTTGTAGCTGGATGCGGTGGGAAGCGGTGTGACCTCATTAGGACTTTCTTTCTTTTTCGCTACATGATTTATAGAGTACTCTGATTTGTTTCAGACCATGTGGCCCATTTGGATGACGGATTTCCCTATGAGGGACTTGTAATAGATTTATATTTTTATAATGCTTCCGCATGATGTTTGATGGCCTTTTTAGTTTGGTATCTTCGCTCTCATGTATGATGATTTGTTGGCTTTCATCTGGGATTTGTCTGATTTAGTGTTTTTAGTTTCACCCTTTGGCTTCAATGACCCGTGGTTCACCCCACGGGATATCGCGGGTAGTACCCGGTTTCGGGTGTTACACTTTCACCCTTCTAAACTATGAAAACCCATGCATGAATACCCTCTTGACATGTCTTTATTTTATTGAGTCTTGAGTGAAACTACCGGAGCAAAACTTACTACCCACCGTTCTCGGATTGTACTATCCAATCTAGCGGGGATAGATATACTCGACAACAATATTATTTTACTTACCAAATATTGCTTTCGGCGTTACCGGAATTCTTACACTTTATTTTAGAAGTGAGGGCACAAAAATCACGCATAGGTGTGTGCATGATATTTTAAATGCTTTCCTCGTATGAATCATGTATGTTTCTTGATATGTTTGAGTCTCTTGACTTCCATGCTATATCATGCTTATGTTTATAATTGTAAAACTCATGTCATATCTGATAACATGTAGTTGATGTGGATATCATGTGTTTTAGTAACCAACTAACCTGTTGATCACCAAAGGATTTTGGTTAGTTGTGCTCCTGCGATCCCTGGAAACGGATTCCGGAGGAGGATTCCACTCTATGCCGGGTAACCGAAATGGGTTCGGTTGATGGTTAAGCACTAAAAAAGCTCTAAACTACTGCTAATAGAAAACTACAAGGTAAACGATATTGAAAAGATAGAGTCTTTGATTGATGATAGTGATGATGTTACAAAGCCTGGAAATCATTTAAATAACCTCTAACAACGGTTACAGGACAGTTATATAAGAACCATCCACGTCTTAGAACTTGGGTGAACCTCTCCAATTATGGCCTAAGTGCTACAGCTACCTTCAGAGCTAGCCCGCCCTACGTCCGCGTCCAAGGATCGTGCCTCAATTGCTCAGATAACCTCTGAATTCGTGGCCCTCACCCTAATTGGCCATGAACAGATCATGTGGTTACGCCTGGGAACCACGTTCAAAGAGGTCACACCCTGCTTGCCCATGGCCGAGGATGCACCACCATGATATGAATATCTAGAATGTACGCCAACCATCACGGGCTTATTCGTTCAGAACGAACCAGGGCCCAGGCCGCGGCCAAGAACGAACTCAGCACGAGATGCCACGCCCAAAGTCTTTACGCTCCAGCCCGAGCGTCCCCAACGCCCCAGTGTAAACAATACCCCTCAGTGCGGCGCATTAATGATCTGTTATCATTAATGCACAACACTCACCCCAAGATGGGACGCGAAGGGGCAGAATAAGACAACTGATGGGACACTTTGCCGGACCAAAGGTCGGGCGTGCTCCGCCCGAGGAGAAAAGTAATGATGATTCTGACCAGGGCTGACATCAACCCTAGACGCCCGCAACGCACTTCCTCAGCTATATAACCTTTAAACCCGGAAGCAACTTGGGCGAGATCGTTTTCCAGCACATTCCAAAATCGAGGAACAAATGTGACATCCACGTGATCAAACATACGCAACAACTTTTGAACGATATCGTTCAAGACTAACATAAATTCGTTCTGACACTAGAACTCCCCACTGACTTGATGAATAACTAACTAAGAGTCCCCCTTAATATGAACAGAACGTACCCCCATATTAATGAGGATTTTAAGGCCGATAATTAGAGCCTCATACTCGGCCTGATTGTTAGTAAAGGAACCGTCCAAAGAGAAGTAAAAATGGAACGTACCCACCAAGGGCGAAATCAATACGACTCCAACCCCGGCCTTCGTGGTCGTCCTTGAACCATTAAAGTACATGACCCAAGGCTTGTGACTAAGGGTGCAAATCTCGAGATCTACCTCTTATATATCGTCTAAGCAAGGGTGACTGGCCAAAAATTCAGCCAAGGCCTACCCCTTTACAGCCTTTTGAGGCAAATGTCGAAGATCAAACTCATATAATGCTAACGCCCAAAATCCTACGCGCTGATGAATGATGGGGCGAGAGTAAAGAAAGTTTATTATATTAATCTTCGAAACCAAGTACACAGCTTCAGGATGTAGATACGCCCTGAGCTTCATACAAGCAAAGTAAAGAGATAGACATAACTTTTCTACGGGCAGGTAATTACATTCTGACGCAGTCAACGTCCTACTTAGATAATAAACCGCCATATCTTTGCCTTCTTTATCTTCCTGTGCCAACATGGCACCTATGGACCGCTCCTCGGCCGCTACATATAACTTAAAAGGTTGGCCAGGAATCGGTGGAGCCATCATAGGTGGGGATGCTAAGTACATCTTCAGGGCATCAAACACGTCCTGGTGTTCCTTTGTCCAGACGAATTCATCCTCGTCCTTGAGCTTCAATAGAGGTGCGAACGCTATCGTTCGTCCTGCACAATTAGAAATAAAATGCCTCAAAAAGTTAATTTGACTCTAGAAACCGTTGTAACTCCTTTTTTGTCCTAGGCGGCTCGGCCTTCAGAATGGCCGAAGCCTTTCCTGGGCGATCTCGATTCCACGGTGGTGGACGAGAAACCCCAGGAATTTCCCCGCTCCAACGCCGAAGGCGCACTTAAGAGGGTTAAGCTTTAAGCCATACTCTCTCATTCGTTTAAACAAAAACTTCAAATGAACAAAGTGACCCTCTATATTTGACCCCTTAGCAACAATATCGTCCATATAAACTTATACAAAGCCCCCAATCATATCATGAAATATAAAATTCATTGCCCGTTGATATGTGGCCCCAACATTTTTTAGGTCGAATGGCATAACGACCCATTCATAGCAACCAAGGGCCCCGGGACAACTAAAAACCGTTTTATGGATGTCCGACTCTGCTATATAGATTTGATTATAGCTAGAGTATCCGTCCATAGAAGAATATATGACATGCCTGGCCATCGAATCCAGCAAGGAATCTACGGTGGGCATGGGGTATTCGTCTTTAGGGGTCGCTAGGTTCAAGTTTCTAAAGTTGATACAAATCCTAAGTTTCCCATTCTTTTTTCGTACTGGGACTATATTAAATAACCATTCCACATATCTTGTCGTCCCAATAAACTTAGATTTTAGCAAACGTTTTATCTCTTTTTTGATGGCTGGGACTACATCCGGGGCGAAACGCCTCGGAGCTTGTTTAAAAGGACGAAGCCCGTCCTTAGTAGGTAACCTATGTTATATTATCGTCCTATCTAAACCAGGCATTTCCTCATATTCTCATGCAAAACAATCTTTAAAATTACTAAGTAAAGATATGAACGCAGCACGTACCTCCGGAGCCAACAAATGGCTAATGAACATTAGACGAGATGGTCCATTGGCCCCTCCAATGTTCACCTCATCCAGAGGATCATCGGCCTGGGCGATTTCGTGTCGCTCAGGGTCCGCGGCATCTACACCGCCCCAAGTGTTCCTTGTCCTCTTCTAGTAATACGCCCGTGGCATAAGCCTCGTGCCGCGCTCTGAGCTCAGTATCATAGGCCAGCAGCTTGGCCCATAGAGCACGTACAGCGCTACGTGCTCTAATGTCTCGTGCAAGGTCACTATTACGGCCACAATACTCCTATAGCCGATCGCGCAAGGCCGTTATCACGACCTCGTCTTTGACAGAGTGAACCTCACGCTCCATCCTAGGAGGTGTCGTATTGTCGGCCAAGCTCGGTATCACTTAAGGCGGCCTCCCAGTATCAAAGGGCGCATTGAGCAACTCCGGAGTAACGTCGTCCTCTTGGGACGTAACCACCATCTTGTCGTCCTTCTGGACGAACCGAATCGGCCCGAGGGCCTGCTCATACATACCATATTCGACCGTATTGGTTTCGATAGTAAAAGGTCGGCTATCGGCCTAGACAATCTCAGGATTTCCATTCTCGTCCCATAGGATAATGCACTGGTGGAGTGTAGAGGGAATGCACCCACTCCCATGAATCCAGTCCCGCCCTAGAAGGACGTTATAACTGGTCGAGGTGCTAATGACAAAGAGCAATGTGGTCCTGGTCATACTGTCTATAGTGATGTCAAGAGCGATCATCCCCTTTGACTTAGCTACCTCTCCAATAAAGCCGGTGAGCACGACCGATGATGGCATTAAATCAGCCTCGGTCTTGCTAAATTTCTTCATCATATGGTATGGGATAGTATTGATCGCGGCCTCATTGTCAACCAGAACACGATTGACGGGCACACCATTTATCTCGACTTTCAAATATAGAGGCCGTAGATGCTTCCTTATTTGGTCCGATGGGCGATGGAACACAAATTTCTTTGTGGCATTTATTCCCACCTCTGGCTTCCTCGCTTTTACCTCTACGGCCTGGACACCCCCAAAGCTCTAGGTCATGGGCCTGAAGCTCCACGGCTCGTCGGCACCAAACTCTTTGGCCCAACCAGTTGGGGGTAACTCGGGCTCCATGGCAGGAGGTGGAGCTAGCACAGCTTGAGCACGAGGCATGTGCTGTTTCACCTTCGGCCTTCCATATACCACCAAAAAGTCAAAGTTACGGAATCCCGGCTCTCCTAGTGGCCCGACGGACGGGTTCCCACTCTCACACAACTCACGGAGGAACCTCTGGAATGATATTTCTTACCTTTTTGCCTCCGCGATACAGTATATTTTTTCTTCCACTTCTGTGAGGTCATCGTCCTGACCCCCTTGCTCAATAGTATTCATGCCCATTTCAGGCATCCATTCATTCTCAGCATCCTCGACCAAAGACATTTTATCGCAAACTAAGTAAGGCTCCTCTTCTAAGTGATCAAAGAGTAAAGATGTTGATTCGTCCTCGCCCTCAAACTCCTGCTCTTTACCTGCATCCTCCTGTTCCTGTTCCTGTTCCGGTGAGGACGTACCAGCTTCATCCTGACTCTTATACTCCCCGAGCAACAAGTAGTTGGTAATGGTCACCGGCGGCAATGTTCCGAATTGAATGGTTTTCGGACGCTCGTTGTCCGAGTCTTCATCTGCCCATCACTCGAATTTGGACCGTGTTGAAATTCTCTTAAGATCACCCCCCTGATCAATGAAGGACGTGCTGATATTAGAGGCAACGTGGGCCTCTACGATGTTTACTTCATAATCCTCGGTCATAGCCTATTCTTGCTTCTCGCCCCTCTGAGCGGCCCACATACGCTGGTCGTACTTCCTTTGTGCCTGCCTCTGCTGCGTGTGGCTCATCTAATTGAAGGGAACATTCCTTCTCATCCTTGGCTCATACACACCCCATTCTCTAACACGGCCGAACTTTGGTCGAAAAGTCCTCCCACTCATAGGCCCCATGGGAGGAGCCCTCAAGGAAGCCTCTGGGGCCTCCCAAAATGGGTCACCAGTTTTCTTAGCTCGTTTCTCATGGAATCACCTCACAACGGCGATGTCCCGCTGGCAGCAGACACATAATTGCTCCATCGGATCAGAAACGTGGGAATAGTCCCCGAGACACTCCTCGTCCATTTTGAGGGGCCACACCTCTTCGGTGACATCTTGAGGGGAGGACAATTGTCCAACAGGACGCGGACCGTCCGAGGTCGCCTCCGCCAGAAGAGTGATGACCACCATATTCACATTGGCGACCTTGGGGAATGAATCCTCGTCGACCTTCATCCTTCCACTGTCGAAGGTAAGAGGTAAGACGTCCAGAGTCGATGGCATCCTGCAAGACGTTCCTAAACGTTAAGCAATTATTGGTTGAATGCGTCCACGCATTATGCCATTTACAATACCTCTTGCCCGCTATAGCCTCGGGCGAAGGTATTTTATGTTTTAACCGAAATTTAATTTGTTTATCAGCATACAGTTGGTCAAAAATTTCATTTACTTTCGATATGTCAAATTAAAACGCCATGGGTTTATGTTCTTTCTAGGCTTCGCCCTCAATGGGTCGCGGTTTTACCAAGGCTTTGCAAGAATAAGGTCGTTCGGCCTTTTACTCGGCCAGACACATATCGGCCTGATACTCTATTTCTATTTCATTTAATTCATAATTTGGGTCACGGTAGTACGTCTCCGTACTAGCATTTCTCATTTCGTTCTCGTCCCGTAAGAGACGTTCGTATCTAGCCACATTAGTCATTAGCTGAAATAGATCAGGAAACTCTCTATCCTAATATTTACGTTTTAGGTCAAAGTTAAGGCACCCCTGCGCGAGGCGCACAAATTCCTTCTCGGGTAACGGGACGAAACACTTGCTCCGAGCCGTTTTAAAACACTGTAAAAACGTTTCGGCCTTTTCTTCGGGTAATTATTTTAGATTGACCAAATCGGCCAAGGTTACTTCTGATTCGTCCCTATAAAATTGGGCATGAAATAATTGCTCCATTTGGAGCTATGTTTGGACCGAATTAGCCGGTAAGTTGTTCAACCAAGAAAAGGCCACCCTTGAGAGAGAACTCCTAAAGAGCCGTAATTTCTGGAAATCATTTGCCTCCCCGGCCTGGATTGTGAAATGTCCTACATGCTCTATTGTAGAGACGTCCCCCGTCCCAGTGAACAAGGTAAATTCGGGCATTTTAATGCCCCTCGGAAATGGGAAAGCTTGGTCAACCCAATCCGGGCATGGTTTTCGGTAAGTTGGCCTGGTATTGGCCGAACACCTTGTCCTAACTTATCTTGGATGATTTCTAAAATTTGGTCTCTAAGATCGTCCTGTTAAGATGCCAGAGGCGGAGGCACCACGGGCTGACGATTAGTTATGTTATTGAGGTCATCCCGTCCCAAGTGGTTGTACCCCCCAGGCCGCGGGCCAAAAGGGATGTAGCCTTCGGGCTGTTGTTCACGTTGGCCAATGGTTCATACCCCCCAGTTTGGTCATTTCGGCCCGTTGGGTTATACCCCCTAGGTCGTTGGTCAGTAGGTGGAGGTGGATCCACGCGTTGTTCGTGCACAAAGTGGGTGCTACGTGGATTATTTTCAGCATGGGAAAGGCCAAACGTGTTGGGTTCATGCTCTCTTATAGTAATTTCGGACCGTGCTGGGGTCTGCACGGGATTATCCGAATTACTGGACTGGCCAATCTCAATCCCTCATTGTTAAGGACGAGTATTTGGGGGTTCAAAGCGAGGAGGGTTAGAACCCCCAAGCTGCACTGAGCTCCTCCCCCAAAGAGGAGCGAACGTAGCGAGTCCTTCTGTCCTAGGCACGTTGTTCCACAAAGGCGGAGGAATTGAATTCCCCTGAGTGGGTATAGGGTCATACAACACGTTGTGATTATTTAGGCCGTACGTGATAGGTTCAACAGAAAAATGACGATTTTGATCCATAATTTGCTTAATTTGCTCAGTGAATTACCTAGACATATTATCAAATTGAGTTGCATGCAAGGAGGTCATATTTCGCATTATAATTGCTGTTTGAGAAGTTACCTCCCTGCGCATGACGACCATCACATCAGTGAGGAAGCCCCGTAGAGTGTCTAGGGTCACGGGCGTTGGTGGTGGTGGAAGAGGTGTGAGCGGTGCCGGAGGAGGAAGGACTTCCGGCCGGAGGACAGTGTCTTCACCCTGGGGTTACTGTGGCTGTTGGGGGAGGAATTTTCACACCAACGTTGCTGGTGTGATTGTCGCCGCCGGCAGTGGTGTTGTCTTCACGGATCACGAGACCAACACTGGTCTCCACGTTTCTGGGATTGGTTTTTCGTGTATCCACCATGTTGATGAGTCCCACTAGACGTGCCAAATTGTTGATTACCAAAGGATTTTGTGACGCGCGAACCCAATCGACTTGCGACGGGACCCGCTCGGAGCGATAACTCGGACCGTTTCTTCAACGACTCGAATGGACCCTTGACCCGACGAATCTCTCACGATTGAACGGCGGGAACTGGTCCGACACCCAAACGTATCAAGGAGACAAAGAACCAGAGGGATTAAAGGCGCCACGCTCGAATGAGGAAGGCCAAGTGATAAGCCCGGGTGATCAATCCGGATTCCACCGAAAGGATCGAAACTCCAAGGAACTTGGAAAAGAGAATTAACTCACCAAATATGATTAAACGTGATGAATAATGTTTTACAAGCCTCCTTATATATAAGGAGGTGAAGCAAAATAATATCCCAGGTAATAAAATCCTAAAAAGGGCTAGCAAATAATTAAATCCCGCGTCAGGCACAAATCCCGGTCAGACGGACGTCCGTGATGGTCGCAGATGAAGTCAAAGAAATCCCATCCCGCTCTGGTGGACGTCCGGTCGGACGTCCGTGATGGTCGCAGTCCCGCTCTGGTGGACGTCCGTACGGACGTCCGTGAGTGCTGCAGACGGATACCAAAGTGCCCGGACGTCCGTACGGACGCCCGATGGAGCCTCAGTCCGAGGTGTGGATCTCACGGATGTCTGGTGGAACGTCTGAACTCTCCTCAGTTGCGTTCTTGCCTCGTGCTCGTCCGTCCGCCTCCGTGGTGACTCTGCTAACATGCCAAATGCATCCGGGGTCGTCTCCAGGCATCCATGGTTGAGTGAAAGTACGACGAACCAACCCGAGATATGAGTCTTGAGTAGCCTTGGCACGTTCCCGAGTGACTGGACCGGTGGAAACCAGCAATTGGCTGTCTTCGTCCGAGAGCGAGCCGGTCAGGATCATATCATCCCCCTTCTCTTCAAAGGGATTTGTCCTTAAATCTAGCTCCTTACCTGTAATAAATGGGCTTAAGTCAGTGACATTGAAAGTTGTACTAACGCCATACTCACCGGGTAAATCAATTTTATAGGCGTTGTCGTTGATGCGTTCCAACACTTGAAATGGTCCATCCCCGCGCGGTAGCAGCTTTGAACTTCGTTGCTCCGGAAACCTCTCTTTGCGGAAATGAACCCAAACCATGTCACCGGGTTCAAAGATAAT
>JAOWBR010159974.1:413-12404 GCA_028571145.1 Dionaea muscipula
TACGCCCGTCGAAAAATACAGACATTTTTCGGGCCAATTTTGACGTTATAAAGGAAGTACCATATTCGAAATGATTTGAGATGATCCGAATCGTTGGATGCGTTCAAAATATATTTTTAATAGTGTACAAGAAACTCTACCATAACCCGAGAGGTTAATGCATTAAAACGAAGAAGAAAAAACGCCGAAAAAATAAAAACCCTATAGAAACCCGAATATATTTGGTTACAATCAATCCTACTGTAACTCGATGGATAAATGCAATCATTTTTAGGACATTTTGAACGCATCTAACGGTTCGGATTATCCAAAATTAGTTTGGATCCAATAGGTCATTATAGTGCCAAAATCGGTTCAAATCACCTTAAAAAACGTTTGGATGGAGCCCTTCTCGATATTTTTTCCGGTGATTTTTTACACACCCCCTTAGAAATATATTTTGAACGTGTTGTGAGTTGTGTGTTTGAGTTTAGTTTATTAGGGGTAGTTTAGGTATTTGACCCTTGTAATATTTATACTCTCTTGTCAATGAAGAAAGTGATGAACTTCCTATTGTCCTAATCATCTAAAGTTACATGGTATGAGAGCTCCAGGAGGGAATCCTAGCCACCACCGGATTACTCTATGCTCTGCATGTTTAGATGCCTTTGCTATCCTTATACGCAACCATTTGGGTGCAACAAGCTTGATTTCAAAAGCAAATCCTTTATTTTCCTAGGCTACTCGGGACATCACAAAGGCTATAGATGCTTGGATCCTTCTATTGGGAGAATATATGTTTCGTGCCATGTCTCCTTTGCATAGAAATCATTTCACTACTCCAGCAAACCCACAACAGATAAGTAACCTTCCGGAGCATCGTTCACTCTTAAGCCACTGCCTCGCTGCTGGCCCAAGTCGACCCCGCTGCTCCCTATGCCAGCTTCGAGCCCACTGCTGCTCACTCCTCCTCTGCGCATCAACAACTCCTCCATTGTCTACCATCACCGATGAAAGAATCCCCTTACTATGCCTTTTACAGACCAGCCATCGAGTACAAATCCATCTGTGCCTGCTACAGAACAGCCAACCCATAACCAATCAATGCCTTCTATAGAACACATTACCCATTCGGAACCTACCACTTTGTCCCCCATTGCTTTTGCCACAGAGGACATTGAACCTGCTATACCGCCTTCTTCAGCGACCTTGTCGTCTTCAATTTCTATCCATCCCATGGTGACACGGAGCAGGGATGGAATTAGGAAGGCGCGTGCATTGTGCGCTATCAAATATCCCATTCCAGAGGCCTTTTCTGCTACAACCAACGACATACCATCTGAACCTAAGTCTTATAAAGAAGCTGCCACAAATCCCAATTGGGTGCAAGCTATGGAGGTGGAATATCAGGCTCTACTTCGTAACAATACTTGGACACTCATCCCGTATCATCCTTTTATGAATGTGGTGGGTTGCAAATGGGTATATCGAGTAAAACTCAAATCAGATGGCGGTATCGACCGTTACAAGGCCAAGTTAGTGGCCCGGGGCTTCATTCAGCGCCCTGATTTTGACTTCGATGAAACCTATAGTCTGGTTGTCAAACCTGACACAATCCGACTTGTTTTATCCATAGCAGTTTCCCTCGATTGGCCTCTTCGTCAACTTGATGTAACAAACGCTTTTCTTCATGGCGATCTTCACGAGTTAGTGTATCTCAAACAAAGCTCGTTTGATAAATCCCTCTCTGCCCAATCATGTCTGTCATCTAAAGAAAGCAATTTATGGTCTCAAACAAGTCCTGAGCGCTTGGTTTCACAAATTTGCCACGTATTTGCTCCATCTCGGGTTCGAAGGCAGCCCGTTTGATCCGTCATTTTTTTACTTGGCACAATGGCACTCACAAGATTTTTGTCCTAATTTATGTTGATGATGTAATTCTTACTGGCACCTCCAATGCCCTACTGCAGCGCCTCATTACTAGTCTCTCTACTGCCTTTGCAATGAAAGACTTGGGCCCCTTGCATCTCTTTCTTGGCCTGCAAGTTCAGCGGCATTCAACTCATCTTACTATTTCTCAAGCTAGGTATGTGGTTCAGTTACTTGAGAAGTTCAACATGCGTGACTGCAAACCAGTCTCCACTCCTCTCGCCGTAGGAATTCATCTCTCTAGTAGTGGGTCGGCTCTCATCTCTGACCCAACCCTTTATCGGCAGATGGTGGGCTCTCTACAGTATTTGACACTCAGTTGACCAGATATTGCCTTCACCATTAGTCATGTTTCCCAGTTCATGCACCAACCCACTGCCGCACATCTTGAAGCCGGCAAGCGCATCTTCTGGTATGTTAAAGGCACTCTTACCATGGGCATGCATTTCCATTCTTCTACGTATCTCTCTCTTCGGGTTTATTTCGATGCTGACTGGGCCGGATGCCCCGACACTCGCCGCTCCACTACCGGTTTCGCCGTTTATCTTGGACCAAATCTATTGTCCTAGGGCGCAAAGAAACAACCCATCGTGTCAAGGTTCAGTTCCGAAGTGGAGTACCGTGCCGTAGCTGCTACTGTGGCCGAAGTCGTATGGTTTGCCAATTTACTCCGTCGTCTCGGTTTTCCACTGTCACGCTCTCCTATCATATTCTCTGATAATATCATTGCCATCCATCTCTCCCGGAATCCCGTGTTTCATAGTCGCACTAAGCATATTGATGTCGACGTGCATTTTGTTCGGCACCATGTCCAATGTGGAACTCTACGTGTAGCCCATATTCCCGGTTCTCTTCAGGTGGTTGATGTGTTAATCAAGGCTCTCCCTGTGCCCTGCTTTGATCATCTCTGTCACAAGCTCATGGTCCGTTCTATCACTCCTATGCGCTTGAGGAGATTAGCATCTGTCAATCCCGAGATTGTAGCAACAACCACTGAACCTGTATCAGAAGAGAGGCACAGAATCAACTGATATTGAGGAGAATTTGTAACAACAAATATTTGAGATTCTTTTCTATCTTTTGAATATTGTATCTCTATAAAATGCTTAGCCTGTAAATAGTACGTTTGTGGGGGTGAAGCTCTTCTTAATTCTTTCAAGTCTTTGTTTTCTCACAATGACATTAAGAATATGTGAGCTCTTGTGGGTCAGAAGCGTAATGGCAGATTTAGGTGTTGAGTGTCTTAGTCCTATGAAGTTGTTTTGTGACAACCAAACAGTTAGGAATATTGCTCACAATCCGGTTCAACATGATAGGAGAAGCTGGATGATAATATTATTGAGGTTCCGCCCATCAGATCAAGGGATCATTTGGCAGATATGTTGACAAAAGTCGTCTCAAGATAACCGTTCAAAGCTATCTTGGACAAGTTGGGTATGTGTGATATCTATGCACCAATTTGAGGGGGAGTGTTAGATTATATGCATAAGACTAGGGTTATCATTGTAATTGAGTATTGTTGCCATAACGTATTTTGAAATCGGCCCAAAACGTACTTTGCGACGTCCAAATGGAGCCTTTCCCATCATTATTGGACGTCGGATGTGAAACGTGAAATGTCTTAGAATGTCTTTTCCCACGCATCTACCGGTTCGGATCGTCTCAAATCACTTTAAAATTGATAGGCATTCAGTTAGGCGAATATCACTTGTATAAATACCCATAAACTATTGAAATAAAGCAAGTTTCTGCTTTCCACAAATTATCAGTAGGTTATTAATTGTATATTAATTAATTAGTAAAAGTTATTTGCTAATTAGTATTAATTAGTAAATGATATAAAAAGCCCTTGATATTTTTATGTTTTCGGGGCCTTAGTTGTGGGGATATAAGAGGAGAATAATTATCCTCTTGTGGTGGTTGGATTGATCACCTTTATAAGAAAAAGCCAAGGGATATCGTTTTGGCTTGGTGTGGGAGAAGAAAACAGAAAAGGCTAGAACTGCTAGTAGAGAAGAGAGAAACAGAGGAGAAAAGGGTAAAACTGCTAGTGGATGTGCTTCGTCGAGGATACTTGATTTCGTTAGCGTGGTTTGTGGAGGTGTTCCCTCTGTAGTGCTTGGGATACAATTTTTCAGTTTTATCAATTGCAGGTTAGCTCTAAATTGAGGCATTTTCTCCTCTCTTCTAAACACCGACAAGTGGCACATGCTTGAACTTGGCTTATATCTTATTCCAAAAGTTTAAGCTGATGGATTATGGTAAGTCCAAATATGTAAATATTACTCAATCTCTTTGTAGCTCTCCTATGTGGGAAACTAGCATATGCTATTTTTTTCTCAACATTCTTGTTCAGTCAACTGTTGTGCCTCAACGTATTTTGGGGAGAATCAGCTTGCTCTCCCGTTCATGTTTGAGTTACAACCCCATAGGCTAGATGAACCTGAATCTTGTGCCACATCGCACCACTACATGCACTGTGTGCTTACACCCATGCCAAGGTCGCACGCCACTGAGTCACGCCTCACCTGTGTGCATTTGTGTGCCCGATTGTATTCACCCATGTGTCATGCCTCCTATGTGCATTAGCCTTCCCCACCATGCGAGTGGGCATTGATAAGCTAATGTATAGCCTTCCCCACTCGCATGCATTAGCTTATCAATGCCCACTTGTGAGCTGCCACTCCTAATGATCTCCTTTTGGGCTGGCTTTTTTGTCCGTGTCATGAAGAAAGATGTCTGTATTTTCCTATTAGCTCTTTATTGATTGCCAATGTGGAAGCAAGTCAATTGTTATATGCAGTTTTGGGAGAGAACATAAGCTTTTCTGTTGGAATCTGCAGTCAGGTTGATCCAATAGTGGCTTCATTCTCTGGTGGAGCTGTTGGGGTGATCTCAGCATTGATGGTAGTCGAAGTAAACAACGTAAAACTGCAGGAGCAGAAGAGGTGCAAATATTGCCTTGGGACTGGTATGCTTTACAAATTTTCTCTATGCCGTTCTATGGTGAAGATACCTGTAACAAAAGAATGTTTTCGAGAAAATACAGATATAAAGTCAATGAAGATGATGGAACTGCTGATATTTTTTATCATAAGTTGGGCACTTCAAAGTAGGAAACTGATTATACATCTTTTGTACACCTCTCTCTCACGTGGAGCACTTTCTGATTTCATTGATAACAAACCATTGTTGTGATGACGACCTTCATATTGTGAGGTTTTGTTCAGAAGCAGATTCTGGCTTCTCTCTTGCCTAGAACTTTCAGCATGATGTGAGTGTGGTCCAGCAGGAATGTCCTCTTAGGATTCAATCCTTTGCATGCTGATAAGTGTAACACCTCAAGCCCAAACCACATTTTATCAGACTCTTATTCTCTCACCTGAAAGGTTAAAAAGCATGAAACCTTTCGGTATTATTATATTTAGTATCAACCTCTTCTGCCTAACCAATTATAGGATCCGGGCTCTAATAGCATTTGTAGCGCCTCATGCCCAAGCCACTTGCCAGCACATCCCATATCAGGTCTATATCCTCTCCGGTCCGAAAAGGATAATCACTATTGACAAGGGTGTAACCTTTGACTTCAAATCTGATCTCAATACTTTCCCAAAAAAATTTAAATCTGATCTCAATCTCTTCTCTCTAACTAATGTGGGATGGGATATCATGTCTCAATAATCAAAATTATGATGGTTTCTTTGTTATTTCTTTGTATTACACGTCTAGTTTGACCTGGTTATTACGGTGCATGTGTGGGAGATTATGGTTTATAGATAGCTGGCTGGCAAATATGGAAGCCAGTTGAGCAGGAAGAAGATTTTCACTTCTAACTATGAATCAAATAAGGAATCATCTGAGCAATAAGCCCATCCCCAGAGGGATGGATCTTCTTAGCATGGCTAAGAAAGCTTGATGCTATGGGCTCACCGGTGACATTTGCGCTGAAGTCTTTGCCCAAATGTAGTTATATCTTATTATTCTATCATTTGATTGGCCACCCAAGTACGATGTATACTCCTGATTTGAGCTTTGTTGTCCAATACAGGATATCTAGGTTGTGCTCGGTGTTCTAGCACAGGAGCGCTTGTTCTGATTGAGCCAATCTCAACTGTGAATTGTGGAGAGCAGCCTCTCTCCCCACCAAAAACGGAAAGATGCCCAAATTGTTCAGGGGCTGGAAAGGTTAGTTGGAAAATAGGGACTAGCATATTAACCTGTGTATAGATCAGTGCGCCCTTTCATCCATTTTGAGTGTTCTCCTAAGTATGGTCTCTAACATATTTCGTGTTTTCTTCTTTTTCTTCACAACTTTGTTACTGGTCCTTCTATTTCCAATTCTCTGAATAATTTTCATCATGGTAGCCGTTTGAGAAAATGTTTGTTGCTCATCGTTAATGTGTCCTTCCATTCTCCCCTAGATTTCCTCAACTTCTACTTATATACTGCAGGTGATGTGCCCCACATGTCTCTGTACAGGGATGGCTATGGCAAGTGAACATGATCCACGGATTGATCCGTTTGATTAGTTACTTGCAACACAACTAACCAGTACAAGTTTGAACATGCTACTGCGGGATTTGAATGATATTTTCATTCGCCAGTGAAGGGGAAAATGTGCAAGTTTGTAAACTTAATGGGGCTGCGCCCATAGAAGAATCTACCTGCCAATTAAAGTTCTCCTTCATTGTGTTTTGTAAATGGGTCTTTTTCTACCGTAACAAGTCTCAGAGCCAACATGTTCTGCAATATACTTTGCCTACAAGATGGTTATCAAACTAAGACTTCTTTTCTCTCTTTGCAAGAAAGAAGTCTACTACGTCTATTCTTTTAAGTGTAAAACATGGGAACCTTGTTTCCACAACGTTTGATGACCACTTTCCCGGATAAATATGTACAACGTCTATGGGTCTTCATGTTCGTTATACATATGCGTGCTCGTGGTATTTGGGTTTATGCTCTGTTTGGTTCAGGGGGAAATATTATCTTGATTCTTGAATAATAAGTTCTCTTTTATCCCACCAAGCGTGGTCGACTATATGGATGTATGTGATGTAAATCTCCTCTATTATATACTATATCCTTCATGAGGTTATGGTACAACGAACCGTGCCCCTTTTTTATAAAAAAATAATTCATATGGATGTGATGTCAATCTCCTCTATTATATACTATGTTCTCCATGAGGTTATGATACAACAAACCATGCCTTTTTTTTTTCTTTTTAATAATTCTTTGATCTTCTGCTCTTAACTTGCACCTCTTTTATTGCTTTACATCTTCTTAGTCATACATTACGAGGCCTATGCGTCACATGTTCAACCCACCCTAAGTGTGATTTCCGCATCTTATAGGTCCCTCCAATCATTTTCCTTTCAATCTCTTTTAGCATCCTCTTCTTTTTAATATGCTTATACATCCACATGAATAATTAAATATTTTCATCTCTATCACTCATCTTTTATATGTACATGATAACACTTATTGCTCAACACGCTAGTCATCCTATAAATTTTTCATTGAACTTGATAGGCATTTTTGGATCATGTAAAACTCACGCAACGTTCTTCCATTTCATCTAATCCAACTTTTTATTTATAATATTTTTAGACTAACCATAAATGCAGTACCCTTTTTACTAAACACAGTACGCTTTTTAAAAAAAATTTTAATTTTATCCTTGGATTTTTGAAAAAATTACAAAATTGTACCAGGAGAGTCGTCGAGTCGGATGTCCCCATACAGCCGGATGTCCATTCTTAGCCAGTCGAGGCGGAGATGGGTTTTGCACCGTCAATCCTACCCCGAGTCTCTGTAGTAGACAACGAGATGTTTGAGGCTGAACGATGGATTGCCGAGTATACGTAGAGCGCTGCTGGTTCTGGTGAGGTATCTGGGAGTAGGAGTGGGAGAGGGAAGGAGACGATGATGTGGGGAATCCCGCCTTTTCAGGGCGGTCAAGAGAAGGAGGACGAGGAGGAGGGTGAGCAGGAGGAGGAGGAGAGGGGGGGTCGTGGTCGTGGGCGTGGTCGTGGGCGTGGTCGTGGTACAGTCAGAGATATGTCATGGCTATTGACAAAGGGGAATGCAAGGGAGCCCGCGGACCCGAGTTTACTACGGAGCTTTGGAGGCCATGTCTTGTTTGCGATATAGAATAGGGATGTGAGATACTATTCTTCACTTGTCTTATATTGCTTATTTTTTCAATCGTCAGTATATGTCGTAACGTTGATGTTCTTAGCAGGAGCAGGCGATACTCGAGTGTCACAGCTGGGCTGTGATGCTCAGGAGCTGACGTGTCGACGACGACCCGGACGTGATGGCGTATGTCATGTCGAGCCAGCCGAACCATCTGAAGGACTATATGTTTAAGCACAACGACTGGCCGTTTATATCTGCTTTCGTGGAGAGATGACAACCAGAGGCTAGCAGTTTCCATCTCCTATTCGGGGAGATGGCGATCACTCTCCATGATGTTGCGTACATCTTATGCATCTCGGTCACGGGTTACGCCAACTTCACGGGGTAGACACAGAGAGGGCAGACAACTTAAAGACTCAGATGGCGCTGCTTCTGAAGCTCACTATGCGGCATATGGAGCAGGGGTGGAAGAATGGCTGTGTCAATTACTCCACAGTCCAGGAGCGGCTGTCAACGGTGAGGGATGATCCAGAGCGTGTGGCGAGGGTTTACCTGTTATGGCTTTTGTGTGTGACACTGTTCATGGACAAGAGCTCGAAAAGGCTCCACGCACACTTCCTGCCACTGTTGGATGACATATCTGTCGTTGGCCAGTACGCGTGAGGTGCAGGTGCCCTACCATACATGTATCATCAGCTTGGGACTGCCTCCAGGGCCCGTACATGTCAGATGGTCGGATGCATAACCCTCCTGTACGTACCATTTACTTGACATGTCTGTTAGTGTATGCAACACACTGTTTATCTCTTTCGGCTGGTTTTGTATATGTTTCATTGGTTTGCATAGACATGGATATACGAGTGTTTCCCCTAGTTTCAGCCGAGCAGGAGACCCGGATGGTCCGACCTAATACCATACGCTCTTCGTTGGGCCCCTGCAGCTCGATCGCGTATGGATAGGGCGACACTGTTGGCATACAGGCACAACCTAGATCATATCACTGCCAATACGGTATGTTTTTATTATTCGTATGTGTCCATACACGCATGATTTGATTGTGTTTGTGTCATTCTCACATCCATATTACGTACCAGATCTGTTGGGTACTGTTCGGCGGTTTTCCTCATCAGGTCGTGCCCGTGACGATGTTCACGAGCATCATCCATTGCCGGCACATCACGGAGCCCTACATGCCAGATCGCGTCATGTGATAGTTTGGATACCATCAGACCATACCGTACGATATATTTGTGCCGAGGGCGGTGTACAGAGGTTTTGAATCAGCACGCTATAGATGTGCGTACGATCCGATGTTACGACTTTGGGACTCGTGGGTAGACCACGTGATGAGGCCCGGAGACTGTGGATCGCGTCGAGCACGATATAGGATAGAGGTCTTTGCTGAGTATCTTCCATGGTTTCAGCCTCTGATGCATCCTCGGGTCTCTCCTCCAGCTGGATCTGACGACGACGACAATTCTGATACGCCATCGCTGACAACCGTTGCGGTATGTATATCCGATATCCAATAACGTATATTTTTTCGTCAAGGCATTAAATATATCCATGTAACGTATTTTTTTTTCATGCTTGGTTCCTGCAGCATCTACAACACATTGTCGGACGCTTGTACCCGTTCCATTCAGGCCGACGACACAACGACGACCACATATGTGTATACCAGCAGTGTGTCGACGACCTTTGCCACCATATGGACGATATGATCGGTCAATCTGACGATGACCATGCACGAGGAGGGCATGTAGGAGAGGGCAACAGATCGAGACCACGTGACAGCGAGCGTGGCAGCGAGAGGAGCGGGGGTTGGTAGGAGTGATGGCTGTGTTGGATGACTGTATTTTTTTATGAATGTTTTTCGATGACTGTATTTATTTTCTGGATGACTATATTTATTTTTATGTTTGGATGACTGTATTTATTTATGACTGATTTTATGTTTGGATGACGATATTTAATACAGACATATAATACAGACATATAATACGCGCATATATGATACAGAAAGATAATACAGACATATAATACAGACATATATGATACAGAAAAATAATACAGACATATAATACAGAAATATATCATTCAGGCGCACCCGGCAAGAAAATATCTATCCAGTGTAATACAGATGGAGGACATGTTTTGTTTAGGCCACCACGAATCTTTCCTCGTGCGGCTCCAGCCATGTCGTCCTCAGATAGGCTAACAGAGTTGGGCAGTTCCTCCAAGCATACTCCAACTGCGCCAAGTTCGCCCGAAATTCTTCATCGGTCAGCGAGCCTACCACTTTTTTTCATCTATGCCTGAAGCCTTTAGAGTACTCCTTCGACTTTGTCAGATCAACAAGGCGCTTCTCCACTTCCTTGTCAATGTGTCTTGTACATTGGAGATGTGAAGAGTCTGGGAAGACTTCCTGCATTGCATTCATCAATGTCTGGTCTCTGTCAGTCACGATCACTCCCGGCACTGCACAATTTCCAAAAAGTGTCTTCACTTTCTCGAGTGCCTATACAAACGATTCTTTTTTCTCGTTCTTGATGAATGCGAAAGCTACGTAAAAATTCTGGCCCGTCGATGCGACTCCCACAACCTCTAATAATGACAAATCAAACCGATTCGTCATATACGTGGTATGGTATCCATCACCAAAACATAATTGAATAAGCGCAGCAGATCCGTAGTTATCGGGTGTGCAAAGAATACATCACCCTGTGAGTTCGTCTCGAACTCCTTCCTCGTGTACCGGTTGTAATCATGATCCTTCAACATCCTAAAATAATACTGGATCGGCTTCAGGTTCTCCATTTTTTCTTTTTTGATTTTTTGCAGCGTATTCTCCACGTGTATTCTTGTACTGACATTATCCGGATTATCTATCTTCAACTGGTGTAGGATCTGTGATATACGGGAAAAAATCCCCTAGACACGTGGATAAAAGGACACGGGAAACGACCGTGTTCGCAGGGGTATCGGTTCGACGACGAACGGCCCGGTTCTGGCCAGGGTGATCAGCCCGGATGATCAGCCTGACTCAGTACCTTAGCCATTCAAATGGCTTTCTTCGACAGACAGGAGTGATCTGCCCGGGTGATCAGCCCGGGTGACCTGCCGGGGTGATCCGCCCGGGCTCCAGCACTTGGTCATTTCTTCTGCTCGGGTAACCTGCCCGGGTGATCAGCCCGGGTGATCAGCCCGGGCTCCAGCACTTAGCTATTTCTTAGCCAGCCTTGCTGGCCAAGGGTGATCTGCCCGGGTGACCTGCCCGGGTGATCTGCCCGGGTGACCTGCCCGGGTGATCTGCCCGGGTGACCTACCTGGGTGATCTGCCCGGGTGACCTGCCCGGGTGATCAGCCCGGGCTCCAACACTTAGCCATTTCTGGGTTAGCCTTGCTGGCCAAGGGTGATCTGCCAGAGTGACTTGCCCGGGTGACCTGCTCGGGTGACCTGCCCGGGTGATCTGCCCATGCCAGCTTTGCTCCCTTCCTTGGCCAGCCTGGCTGGCCAAGAGTGCACAGGCCGGGTGCACAGCCCGGGTGCATTGCTCGGGTGCACAGCCCGGGTGCACAGCCCGGACGGGCAGGCTAGGGGTATATCGGTAATCCCATAATTCCCCCTCCTACTCTTTCCTCCTTGCCTATAAATACAGGACCCCCTCTAACCCTCCACATAGGTGATTTCTTCAGATTTCCACATCTTTTGCAATCATAAGCTTGATTTCGTATCTTGACTTCCTTGACTGACTTAAGCATCGGAGCGTTCGTCCCAGGCTTAAAACCTCGGGCTTCCCTCTGACGTGCTTTATTGGTTTTCCAGGTCCAAGAGTCGATATACACACACCCGGGGCCAATTCAGCGTCGGCTCAGCTTGTTGAACCGATTTTCCCTGCTTAGGCAACCGGAAGCCGCTCTCAAGCCTTAGGTGATATC
>JAOWBR010159985.1:0-21634 GCA_028571145.1 Dionaea muscipula
GTTAATCCGCTGCACAACTTTGATATAAGTTGAAAAAGTTTTTAAACCTATAAGTTCATTCACCCCCCCCCCTCCTCTGAACTTATAGTAGCCCTCATTTCGGGACCAACAAGGGCCTCGGGGTTGAGGTCCTCGGGATTGAGGCCAGCAGGAGGGGGGGTTGTTATTTGTGGAGGTGAGGTTGGTGGTGGAAGTAATGTTCTTGGTTCGTGCCATCGCAATCACCGGAAAAAGAAGGAAGGTCGTAACTTTCAGTCTCTTCCCACGGACGGCGCCAAATGATACTTCCGGAAAAATCCCCAAGAGTAATCACCAAAGCCCCGAACGGAATCGGGTCAGGAGAAGGTCCGGCTGGAAAGGAGTCCGGTCAGCTCGGGGGAGAAGTGTTCTTGATGATCTGGATGGCCTGAAACGGATGAACAAACTCGTCAGAGGGTACCCCGAGGTGTTAGCTCAGGAAAACCGCTCCGATGCTTAAGTCAGCAGGTGAGGAAGAAGGCAAAATCCCCCTTGCGAAGGAGTACTGAGCATGGTACCGAGCAGGATACCGAGCGTGATACCAAGCGTGTTACCGAGCGTGGTACCGAGTGTGATGGGAGGTCACCGAGGGCAGAGTACCGAGCGTGCTACCGAGGGTAGTACACCGAGCATGCTACCGAGGGTAGTACACTGAGCCTGATACCGAGGGTGCTCCGAGCGTGCAAGGGAGAGTCCAAAGGTCCGAAATCCGAATGCAAAGGTAGGAATGCGCGTACCTGAGAGGTGGGGAGAAGACCCCTATTTATAGGGGTTGGGAAGGTGGTGAAATTAACAAAAGAGCCTTTACCGAGCGTGCATACCGAGCGTGATACCGAGCCTGCACTACCAAGGCTGGTACCGAGCGTAGTATACCGAGGCTGCCAGAGAAGAAAGTTCAGAGAGGAATACCGAGGGTGGTACCGAGCTTCGTACCGAGTGTGCCTACCGAGCCCAATACCGAGCGTGCACTAAAATCTTCAAAAAAGCCCGGTCGATCCGTTTGGTCTTCCGGTTCACCCTATTAGGGGTAAATACCCGTATATCATCAGTTCCCCAACTTCGGAGTGCGAACGTAGTTCGAACCGTGAAGTTCAAAAACAAATTCGGAGTGAAGCGGGAAGATCAACGGTCAAAATGATGTCATCCGAGCGAACAGAGAGAAATAGAGCGTGTGAAAAGGTTATCGTAACCGAGCCGGGTGTACTGAGCGTGGTGCCGAGCCAGGTATACCGGCGCGTGGATCTGAGTGAGGCAGGGGAGTTTACCGAGCGTGCACTACCGAGCGTGCACCACCGGGCGAGATACCGAGCAAGGTACCGAGCATGCATACCGAGCGTGTTACCGGGCATACATACCTAGCGTGGTACCGGGCATGCATACCGAGCGTGCACGAGGTCCTTCCCTATAAATAGGCCGACCCTGCTTTTGAAAATCATCTTCATTCTTCAACCGACGTGGAAGCTCTGACCAACTTCCTAGTACCGAGCGTGCAACCGAGCCCAGTTCAACGAGCGTGTTACCGAGTGCGTCACCGAGCCTCTTACCGAGCATGCACTTTTTCGCCAATTTTTCTTGTTTTTCACCGATTTGACCCAAAATATCCTCCAATCCTGTTTCTTCCAACCCTAAGCTAGCCGAGAACATCCCTGAGAGTGTTCCAGTATCTCAAGGCGTTAACATAGCCGAACCTCCTCAAAACCAGCCTCCGCGTGAACCTGCCGGCGGGGCGCTGCATACTCAAGTCCTTAGACGTTCAAAACGAACGTCCAAAAAAGTTTCTTCTTCTGCTGGACCCAGCGATCCTTCAGCCCGCCCCCGCGCTAAGGGAGCGGACTTTCCTTCCATTATGTCCTCTTTAGATGTACTACACCTGGCCAGGAATCATGACTACCTGGATTTCCACTTCCGTGCTCCAACTTCCTCCGAACGTCCTTATGACTACAAGGAGGGGGAAATGGCAATCTATGTAGATAGTTTATCTATGGGGATGGGCCTCCCCATTTATGCATATTATGGGCTTATTTTTGACGCCCACGGGATTAGCCCTACTCAGTTGTCCCCTGTTTTGTGGTTGCTGATGGCGGCCTTCGGCGTTATGTGTGGCCATTTTGGCTGTCCGCCCAACTACCGTATGTTTTGTAAGTACTTCAAGATTTTCAGGAATCCGGGAGATGACCCCTGGGGTATTCATTCTTTTTCCTCGAAGTCGAGGCAGGTTTTTCTGTCGGGGTTGCCTTCGAAAGTCAATTTTGTCAAGCAGAGGTGGTGTTGGGTGAGTGGTCCGGGGATTCCTTCTAACCCTGAGTGGCGCAAGCCGAAGCCCATTGTGGTCATTGATTATTTTGACGATGAGATCAAGTTGGATGGTGAGATCATGTGGATGATCAAGAAGAACGACTCCTTTCTCATCAAGGACTTGACTGATCGAGGCTTGATGATAGCCTGCAGATTGGTTACCGGGGACGTTCCAGAAGAGGTTGCCTCACCTGAGGCTGCTGATGCACCTGAAGCCGCTGCCCTAGCTTCTCCCAAAGCCGCATCATCTGCCCATTCCTATGACACCATAGACTCCCTCTTCAACCAACTTACCCCTAACCTCGATGCCTCCTTCTCCCCTCGTGGTCCACCTTCTCCTGCCCTCTCTGGTGGTTCTGAGACAGGGGTGTTCTCTCCTCTCCGGGACGATGATTATGGTAAGTTTCATCTGGATGCCAAACGTGACACTAGTGCCAGAGGAATCGATGACCCATCACGTCTGTCCCCCGAGGGGGCAGATGTAAACGCCTCTGTTGAGGCCAGGGTGTCTGGTTACTATTTTTGTTTTGATCTGTCTGCCTTTTTATTTTTTTACATTTCTTTCCTGTGAACTGTGGTGACTCTTTTTTGACTGTTGCAGAGATGCCTCCAAGGAGAACAATTCCGGTTGTTTCTCAACAAATGAGAAAATTAGGCACCGGCTTCGGTATGGAGGAGGGTGAGATCGCTCCGGCTCCTCGAGCTGGAAAGTATCCAAAGTCGTCGGATCCTTCTCCCAATGAAGTGCGCGAGGCCGCCAAGAAGCCGGTGGATCTGTCCAAATTCGCTACCCGGGGCGACCTCAAACAGAAAGAGGTGTACACAAGGCCTACCAGTCCCCCATCTACTGCTCCTTCTAAGGTCCTTCAACGGCTTCCATGCAATTACAAGCACTGCGTACTGGCTACTTCCAAGTTTGCTCTGCCGTACTATCATGGGGATAAGCCGAAGCCTACGCTGATTGGGATGCCCGATGACAAACGTGGGATCATGGATTCTGAGGATAATGCATTAGACGCGGCTCAAGCTGTTGCCACCTCCATGCTATCTGATCTGCAACACTACATGGGCCCGGGCAGAGAGTTCCAGAAGGACTGGATGCAAAAAGACACGAAGATTCATCTTGCCCGGGCCATGGTAGCGATTGACATGCAGCAGAAGATGAGCTACCACCATGAGACGCGTGCGTACGACAATCATCGGGAGGTGAGAGATCTTCAGAAGCAGAAAACGGAGCTAAAGAATGAAATTGATCTATACAAGAAGTGTTAGCAAGAGTTGGAGGTTGAACTAGAGGAGGAGAAGGGCCAGGTGAAGCGTCGGGATGATGAGCTCAAGGGCGAGCGGGCGCTTTCATCCAAAAGAGAGGAGAGGTACAAAGCGATGCAACAGCAACTGGAAGAGGAGCGGAGCAAGCAAAAAGAGTCCCTGGCCAGCATTCGAGCAGCTCACTTCGATGGTTGGGTGGAGGAGTGGGTGGCGACCCCCGCTGGAGCTGAATGGTTATACGAGTGCTCAAAGGGAGCCCGGGCGACCGGCTATAGGGATGCGGTACTTCGCGCCAAGTCCTACCACCCCGACTTGAATGTTGATCAGCTAATGTCTGAGCTGACTGGGTGTGAGGGTGTGGGCTTCAATGCTGACGGGACTGCATACTTTCTTCCAGAAGTTGAAGATTTAACGGTTGATCCTCCTCCCTCCACCGATGCCCCGGGAGCTGGTGGTGCCTCCTCTTCTGCCCCGGTAGGTCCAGGACTAGACTTTGAAACAACTTATGAGGAGTTAATGTCGTCTGACCCTGAATATGATGCTGCAGTGAAGGATGCACCCATTCTTGCCAAGACTGCTTCAGAATATGAGGCTTTCCTGAAGACGGGTTTCATTGAGAAGGGAGACGGGGTTCCAACCGGCGGCAACGAGGAGGAGCAGCTGGGAGGTGAAGAGGGGAGGGTGAATATCCCTCATGTGGATGAGCCTGAAGATCCTTTCCAGGTTGGCCTGTGATTGCTAGGATAGTTTCAGCTTCTTCTTCTTCAATCTTTACTTTCCGCTTCTCATGTATAGATTCTAGGGAAAGCAGGCGTTTGATACGACCTGGTTTTTGATGTGATCCTTTTTGAATCAATGAAAGTTCCTTCTTTTCTCTACTTGCAGTGTTATGTTTATTGTCTGTTCCTTGCAATCTTAACTTAGGAGTTAGGAAGATAATACTATGCGATAGATAATAGATAATTGCTTGGAACATAACGAATTACGCAAGGTAACTTAGGAAGTATGAACTCGGGTACCGTCTGAGTGGGGGTATGTCTCCCTGGCTGACTATGAATGTCGGCCAGCCGACGGTGCGAGCAGTCCTGCTTCCTGCGTAAACATGCGGGGGCTGCCCGGCTTATAGTCCTTCGTGTGGGGCGACCCCAATCACGGAAAAGTCATATGAAATACAGTAATAGTTAGACACGTATTCAGGGTTAGAATGTGTTCAGAGCGACTTAGGAGCTGACGTGTGTCGATTAATAAATCGAACAGTGTAACTCAAGTAGTCGATGCAAGTTGAGCAGGGAAAGATAGAACCTGTAAGAAGGCGTGATTTTCCCAAAATCTCCAGAACTCCTCGGGCCTACGGCTCTGTGGCCGATTGAACTCCTAACCCTCGCAACTCCTCGGGACGGATCCCGGAAAACATGGCTCGGTGGCCGATTGAACTCCTAATCCCCGGAACTCCTCGGGATGGATCCTAAAAAAATTTCGGAACTCCTCCATGGTGGGCGTCCCCAGACCATGGGAATAGTCATCCGAGGTGGGAGTGACCCGACTTACACGGGGATAGAAAGTCATCTGAGGCAGGGTTAGCCCGGCTTACACGGGGATAAAGAGTCATCTGAGGCGGGGTAAACCCGGCTTACACAGGGATGGAAATCGTCTGAGGCGGGGTAAACCCGGCTTACACAGGGATGAAAATCGTCTGAGACGGGGTAAACCCGGCTTACACAGGGATGAAGAGGGATGGCCTAGAGCTGAACTTGTCCCAGTGTCTTTTATGCTTTGTTGACGTCTGGTGATTAGGTCGGGATTTCGGGTTATTAAATCAGCGCGGTCCAGAATGGACGAGTTTGCCCTTGTGTGATTTGGGACCTGTACTTGACATTGAAATCGTTAGGACTGTACCCGATCCAGTGACGGAGATCTTCGGCTCGAAGGCCCCTAGTCCCCCATCCAGACCACTGGGATAGAGATGCGGACGAGAGCCAACGTGACTTCTCAGTTGCGGGCCAGTTAGGCGATTAAAATTCTAAACAAGATCTATGTGGACCCGACTCAGTAACGGAGTTCCTCGGCCCGAAGGCTCCGAGTCCCCCATCCAGACCAGTGAGATAGAGATGCGGGCGAGAGCCGACTTTAATATTCACTACGGGTCTACTTAGGTGAATGAACTTTTTGGAAGAATCTAATGGTGACAAGAAACTTCTTTGCGGAGTGAACCCGACTCAGTGACGGAGTTCCTCGGCCCGAAGGCTCCGAGTTCCTCATCCAGACAACTGAGATAGAGCTGCGGACGAGAGCCGACTTTAATGCTCGCTGCGGGTGGCTTTGCTCCGTGTAGGAGAGTCCTTGCCTCATTGCGTTCTATATGTTGTTACTTCTTGTGATTAAGGAGAAGTAGTGAGAGAGAGAGAGAGTAAAGGTGAGGGAATATCACCGAGAGCCTCATGTTGCGGAAGTGAGGACTTCAACGGATATGGCGAGGCATGGGCCGGTTGTGCGGTATAGGCGTCATCGCAAGTGACCCGGGCGTTCCTGTATGTTTTGGAGCCTGTGCTACGTAGCAAACTTGTCAGCAGGGACCCAAGGTTTTTAACCTCGGGGAGCCCCTCGAACGCTCAAGTCAGCCCCAATTTTGTTAAAAATTCCGAGTGAATTTACATACGGGAATTTAAAAGAAAGAAAAAAGACATTATAAGAATGTACTACATTACTGATAGTATTTTCTGAGATGCACGATGTTTCAGGTGCGTGAGATGTCTCTTCCGTCCAGAGTTTTGAGTCGGTACGTTCCTGGTCGGACCTCTTCGGTGATCTCGAATGGCTCTTCCCAGTTGTGTGCCAGCTTGCCAGCGGGAGCGTCTTTGCCTTCAAACCTTGCATCCCGTAGGACCAAGTCTCCTACTCTGAAGCTTCGATTCCTGACTCTGGCATTGTGGAAGCGTGCAACTCTCTGCTGGTAAGCTGCCAGCCTGAGTGCTGCCTGTTCTCTTCTTTCCTCAACGGCATCCAAACAGTCCCTGAGTTCTGTATCGTTCTCTGCCTCGGAGAAGTAATCGACTCTGAAGGAATGCATGCCGATCTCAACTGGAACAACGACCTCTACTCCAAAAGCCAGACTGAAGGGGGTCTCTCCGGTTGCAGTCCGGGGAGTTGTTCGGTAGGCCCATAAGATGCTTGGAAGCTCCTGAACCCAATCGCCTTTGGCCTTCTCGACGCGGGTCTTCAGGCCGTCAACAATTGTTGAAATTAAAATCGCTCTACATGACGAAGAGTGTGACAAATAAGCTCCGATTGAAGCAACAACTCTATATGTTCCGTATGACCGAAGGTACTCCGGTAAAATTGCATCTTGATACTTTTAATATGTTGATTATGGATTTGGAGAACTTAGATGTTAAAATTGACGATGAGGATCAAGCTCTGTTATTGTTGTGTTCCTTGCCTACATCGTTCAAGCACTTTCGTGAAACTGTCACGTATGGTCAAGAGAGTATTTCTCTTAAAGATGTGAAGGCTCATATTCTCTCTCGGGAGATGTTGAATAGTGAGCTTACTGGATCTACCTCTGATTCTCATTCTGAGGGTCTTGTTGCTAGAGGTAGGACTGTTGAGAGGAATTCTGATGGTGGCAGACATAAGTCCAAATCCAAGTTTAGGGGTAAGAGCAGTAGCTTCAATTTGACTTGCAATTATTATAAGAAGAAAGGGCACATTAAGAAAGATTGCTATAAGTTGAAGAATAGGCTTGAGTTTGAAGCCAAGAAGCAAAATCCACCTCCGCTAGCTGAAGTGAGTATTGCCGCAGAGGGTACAATTCTTGTTGTTGATCAGTGCCATGCCAGTACCAAGAAAGAATGAGTCTATCCTTGATTCTGGGTGTTCCTTTCATATGTGTCCCCACAAAGACTACTTCACTACTTATGAGTCCGTTGATGGTGGAGTAATTTTTATGGGCAATAATGCTGTTTGAAGAAGAATTTGATTTCTGTGAGAACTCTTGATGATAGAGGGTGCAAATGCTCATTTGAAGGTAGAGTTATGAAGGTGGCTTTAAATGCTCTTACAGTTATAAAGGGGAATAAGTGTGGCAGCTTGTATGTGTTGCAGGGCAGCACTGTTTTGGGTCCAGCTACAATTTTTACTTCCTTGTCAGAGTCTAATCTGACTAAGTTGTGGCATTTGCGCATGAGCGTAAAGAATATGACTATTTTGAGTAAGAAAGGTTTATTGAGTGAGCAGTGCACTGGGCTATTGGAATTTTGTGAGCATTGTGTGTTTGGGAAGCATAAGAAAGTCGGCTTTGGTTTGCGGTTCACAAGACCAAAGACATTTTAAATTACGTTTATTCTGATCTCTGGGGTCCTTCCCAAGTTCCTTTCAAAGGTGGAGCCCGTTATATGCTAACCTTTATTGATAATTTTTCTCAGAAGACTTGAGTTTATTTTCTGAAGCACTAGCATCAAGTATTTGAGCATTTCAAGCAATGAAAAGTTTTGATGGAAAAGTAAACAAAGAAAAAATTGAAGCATCTGAGAACTGATAATGGGTTAGAATTTTGCGGTGGAGAATTTAATGACTTTTGCAGACATGAAGGCATTATGAGGCACCGCACGGTTCCTGCTACACCACAACAGAGTGGAGTAGCCGAGCGAATGAACCGCACTATTTTTGAGAGATCTCGATCCATGCTTTCTAATGCTAGTTTGGGTAAGGATTTTTAGGCTGACGCCATTTTTACAGCTTGTTATTTGGTGAATCGGTCTCCGGCATCTGCTATTGGGTTCAAGACTCCTGAGGAGGTATGGTCTGGTACTTATCCTAATTATTCTGATTTAAAAATCTTTGGTTGTCCTGCCTACTGTTATGTGAAGCAAGAGAAGTTGGATCCCTGATCCCTTAAATGTATTTTTCTGGATTATGGTATTGATGTGAAAAGCTACAGATTGTGGTGTGTTAAGCCGAAGAATCAAAAGTTTATTATGAGCAGAGATGTTACTTTTGATGAGTTTGCTATACTGTTTTCTAGAAAGGATTCTGTTGCTTCTCCTGTTTTGCCTGGTTCTACAGATGTGTCTGCTCAGGTGCAGGTGGAGGTTTCTTCTATTCGATTATTCCTCCGCAGTCAGTTCCTTCTCCAGTTCTGTCGGTTTCAGTTCCTTCATCGCCGCCCGGATCTGAAGAAGAGGAGGATGTGTCTACTCCGGTTGCTCCTGTTGTTCCAGTTGTTGATATTCCAGTTATTTCTATTGAACAGTCCATTGTTAGAGATAGACCCAGGAGAGACATCAGGAGACCACAACGTTATGATGATTTTGTAGAAAATAATTTGGTTGAAAATTATGTTGATAACAATTCTATTAGTTATGTCTTATCTGCTGCTTTAGAGACTGATGGTTTTCGCGAGCATTCTTCTTATTCAAATTCTATCTCCAGTACAGTTCGTGGCTAGTTGCCATGAATGAGGAGATGAAGTCACTTGCAAAAAATCATATTTGGGAGCTCGTCAAGCTTGTTAAGAAGAAGAAAGTCATTGGGTGCAAGTGGGTGTTCAAAAGGAAGGAAGGAATTCCTGGTTGCTAAAGGTTTCTAGATACAAGGCTAGATTGGTTGCCAAAGGTTTCAGTCAAGTTGAAGATATTGACTTCAATAATATTTTTTCTCTAGTTGTGAAGCATAGTTCCATTCGTATTTTGCTTGGTTTTGTGGCTATTGTTTATCTTGAGTTGGAGTAGCTTGATGTCAAGACTGCATTTTTAAATGGAGAGTTAGATGAAGTTATTTATATGCGTCAACCTGAGGGCTTCGTAATTGAAGGGAAGGAAGATCATGTCCCTTTATGGTTTGAAGCAGGCGCCTCGCCAATGGTATAAGCGTTTTGATTCCTTTATGTTGAGCCGTGATTTTTCAAGGAGCAAGCAAGGCATGACAGTTACGTTTATTTTAGAAAGCTTCCCGATGACTCTTTTGTCTATTTATTGCTTTATGTGGATAATATGTTGATTGCTGTTAAAGACATAATTGAAGTTGAAAAGTTGAAATCTGATTTGCATGGTGAGTTTGAGATGAAGGATTTGGGAGATTTCTTGGCATGGAGATTAAGATGGATCGTGAAGCTGGTAGGTTTTACTTGTCTCAGAAAGGTTTTGTTGAGAAGGTCCTTGATCGTTTTGGCATGCTTGATGCCAAGTCTGTGAGTACTCCTTCGGCGCCTCATTTTAAACTTTCTGCTACTTTGTCTCCTAAATCAGAAGATAAAAATTACACGTCTCGTGTTCCTTATTCCAATGCTGTTGGAAATATGATGTATGCTATGGTTTGTACTCGCCCTGACATTGCTCATGCTGTTAGTGCGGTTAGTAGATATATGGCTAACCCCGGCAAGTCCCATTAGTTAGCAGTCAAGTGGATTCTGAGATACTTGCGGGGCACTTCTTCTGCTTGTTTGTGCTTTGGTTCTACAGGAGATGATATTATGGGATTTGTTGACTCTGATTATGCTGGTGATCTAGATCGTAGATTTGTGGACTCCGATTATGATGGTGATCTAGATCGTAGGAGGTCTCTCACTGGTTATGTGTTCACTCTTGGTGGATGTGCTATTAGTTGACGTTCTGTTTTGCAATCCACAGTTGCTTTGTCTACGATAAAAGTAGAGTATATGACTATCACTGAGGCTGCTAAAGAAGCAATTTGGTTAAAGCGCATTCTTGGTGAGATCAGTTCAGTCCCATGTGATGGCACTATTTATTGTGACAATCAAAGTGTCATTTGTTTGATAAAGGACCAGATGTTCCATGAGTGCACGAAGCACATTGAAGTTTGCTACCATTTTGTTCGAGATTATGTTGAGAAGAAGAAAATTTTTGTGAAGAAGATTGGCACTTCAGACAATGCTGCTGATTTTCTGACGAAGTCGGTTCCCATTGTCATGTTCAAGCATTGCTTGGATTTGATCGGTGTTCGTTCTGTTTGATCGCCCTTTGGGATGTTTTGGAGGAGGGAGGGTATTTTGTTGATTATGCTGCTGTGATGTTTGATTTGTTGATCTTTGGGAGGATTTGAGCCAAGGTGGAGATTGTTGAGTGTGGCCTAAATCTTGGTTTCAATGTGCAGCAGCAGCAACGTCAGGCGCCTGATGGAAGTTGGATGGGCGCCTGCTGTCTTGGATGATTTTTGGCCAACCTTCTGGTTAGGCCAGGCGTTGCACCAGGTGGCCGTCGGGCGCCCGTCAAGCACCGAGCAGGCGCTTGACGGGTCACGGGTAGGCGCCCGTGACGGTGATTTTGCTCGTCGATTTTTGGGGCTTCTCGACACAGGTCAGGCGCTTGTCGTGGCTATTTTCCTCTGCGGCAGCTTTGCGGTTTTTGGAAATTATTATAAATAGCCTCTTGTGTTTTAGGGATTTGATTATCCATGATTTTGGGATACAATTTTGAGGGTTTAGAGTGTTTCTTGAGTGATTGTAATTTTCTAAACACATTCATAGTGGATTTACTCTTCTTGTCCTGTGGTTTTTTTTCCGATTTGGGTTTCCACGTGAAATCTTGTGTGTGATCTCTTTCTCTCTTACCTTCTTCGTTTTATTTGTGATTGCCTCATCTTGATGATCGATCCTTGGGATTTCCGCATCAAAGGCAGCGCCTTTTTTCTCCAACAGCCTAAGATGGTGTAATTAGATTTATCATCTTTTGTAAACAATGGGAAATCTTATCTTACATTCACTAAGAGTTAAATCCTTATATACTACTACTTATAAAAGTATCAAAAATACCCTTAGATAGCTAGCACAATATAACACAATATATCTCATAACACTTCCCTCAAGCTGAAGCATAGATGTTAATAATGTCCAGCTTGCTACATAAGAAATCAACACAACCTCCTGCTAATGATTTTGTGAGAATATCGGCAAGTTGATCACAAGTCTCCACATGACTTAACATTATATCACCTTTTTGGAGCTTCTCTCGAACAAAGTGGCAATCCACTTCAATATGCTTTGTACGCTCATGAAATACTGGATTTGAGGCAATATGAACAGCTGACTTACTATCACACCACAACTGAGCGGTCCTTGGTGAAGAATATCCCAATTCATCCAGTAACTATTGAAGAAAGGAGACATCACTACTCAAATGGGCTAAGGCACGATACTCAGACTTGACACTAGATGTGGCCACAACAGTCTGTTTCTTGTTCTTCCAAGATACTAGATTGCCACCAACAAATACACAATAACCCGTGGTGGACTTCCGATCAAATCATATACCAACCCAATTAGCATCAGAGAATCCCTCTATACGCTGATGACCATGATCACTATAGAGTAAGCCACGGCGAGGATATCCTTTAATATACTTGAGAATATGCATGGCAGCTTTCAAATGAGGAACTAGGGGATCAAGCATGAATTGACTAACCACACTGACAGAGTGCAATATCGGGGCGAGTGATGGCAAGGTAGTTTAACCTACGCACTAGCCGCCTGTATTTATCAGGATCATCACACACCTCACCATCCTCAGACGCAAGCTTTGTCCCATGGGAGTATAGGAGTGTCACTAGGCTTTGCACCTAGCATGTCAGTGTCCTGAAGCAAGTTTAGAGCATACTTACGCTGAGACAAAAGGATTCACCGTTTGCAACGAGCTACCTCGATTCCCAAAAAATATCTTTAGGTGCAAGATCTTTGGTCTGAAACTGATTCTGAAGAAAAGTCTTTAGGGAGGCAATTCCTGCTGTATCACTCCCAATAATAACAATGTCATCCACATAAACCACAAGGAGAATACAACCAGTACCAGAATGATGAAAGAATACCGAATGGTCTTTAGCAGACCTCCTCAAACCAAAGTCCGAAATCACAGAGCAAAACCTTCCAAACCATGCTCTAGGGGATTGCTTCAACCCATATAAGGACTTCTTCAACCAACACACATAGCTAGACTCCCCCTGAGCAACTATCCTGGGAGGTTGCTCCATATAAACCTTCTCCTGCAGATCACCATGAAGAAATGCATTTTTCACATCAAACTGATGTAAAGGCTACTAAGAAGAAACAACAAGAGAAATAAGCAGACGGATAGAGGCCATCTTGCCACTGGAGAGAAGGTGTCAGTATAGTCCACACCATACATCTGGGCATAACTTTTGGCCACTAAGCGGGCCTTCAAACGTGCAACAGAGCCATCAGGATTCACCTTCACGACATAAACCCACTTATAACCGAAAGCCCGGTTCCCTAGAGATAGGGGAACAAGATCCCAAGTCTGATTAGCCTCAAGGGCGACCATCTCCTCATCCATAGCCTGTCGCTATCCAAGAGAAGCAATAGCCTCAGATAAGGACTGAGGAGTAGAAATAGAGTCCAAAGCAGAAACAAATACCTGCTGAGAAGGAGACACACCAGCATAGGAGAGATGAGCAGTCATAGGATATGAAGCACAACTACGCTACCCTTGCGCAGGGCAATAGGAGCATCCAAATCGAAGGAAGGAGAGTCACTGGAAGAATCCAAGGACACAGGAGCAGGAGTAGGTGAAGGATCAATAGTGAGAGCAGGATGAGTAGAAATAGGTGCAGAAGCATCAGCAGGAGTAGGAATAGGTGCAGAAGCATTAACAGGAGTAGGAGTGGATGACGGATCAGTAGTGTGAGTAGGAGCAGCAGGAACAGGTGCAGAAGCATCATCAACTGAACCCTAAGAACTCACAGAGCGAGGGCCCCGAGTATAGACCCGAAGAGGTGGAGGAGCTGGTGGATCAGACGACGAGATCAGTGGAGGAACAGACGGAGAAACTGATGCACGAGGAGCTAACTCATAGATAAGAATATCATCCATTGTAGATGACTCAGAAGGCCGCGTAAGAGTGGACGCGAAAGAACCAAACGGTGTAGCCTCATCAAACACGACATCGACAGATATATAGAAGCACCCCAACTCAGGCGAGTAGCACCGATAGCTCTTCTGTGTCAGAAAGTAGCCCGAGAAGATGCAGCGCAAAGACTTTGGATCCAACTTAGTAAGATCAGGCCGAATATCGCGAACATAACAAGTACAACCAAAAATCAGTAAAGGCAAAGGATGAAGGGGACGATGAGGAAAAATTACTCTGTAGGGAAGCTCCTCCTGAAGAACAGAAGATGGCATGCGGTTGATCAGATAGACAACAGTCAAAACTGCCTCACTTCAAAATATTTTCGGCACACCAGTCTGAAACATAAGAGCTCTGATCACCTCCAACAAATGACGATTCTTCCGCTCCGCAATCCCATTCTGAGGGGGTGTATCAGGACAGGAAAACTGATGGACAATACCACACTGAGTCATAAAAGATGTAAACTGAGAGGAGAAGTATTCACGAGCATTGTCACTGTGAAGAATACAGACAGGAACAAAGAGCTGGGTCTGGATCTCAGTGCAAAAGGCAGAGAAAATAGAAAACAACTCACACCGAGACCGTAACAAGTATAACCAGGTCATCCACAAATATCACAAAATAGCGAAAGCCTGCTCGAGATGGGACTGGACACGGTCCCTAGATATCATAATGCACTAGTTCAAAAGGGGCAGAGGCATGTGTATCACTGCGAGGTAGATATGTGGCCTGATAATGTTTAGCAAACTTGCTTACTTCATAAAATAATCGGGACAAGGACTGAGCCTCAAGACATAACCGCTTAAGACTAGAAAGAGCGGGGTGGCCAAGGCAACAATGAAGATCAAGAATCGTGGAGATGTCCGTATGAGAAGCAACAAGAGAGGAAGCACTCTCCAACACATACAATCTGCTAGAGGTAAGATGACCTCAGCCAATCGTCTCCCTCGTAGTAAGATCATGAATCTCACAAGACGTGGAAGAAAAGACAACACGACAATTATGAGTGCGAACTAAGGCACTAATGGATAAGAGATTCAGCGGAAGATCAAGGAGATAAATAACAGATGAGATGGTGAGAGAAGCGATCAAGGGAACAGTCCTGACATCAAGAACGGAGATATATGAACCATCTGCAATCCGCACTGCAGGGTAGGAGGAGGTGGAAGAGTAATCATGTAGCAAACTAGACGAACCAGTTTTATGATCAGATGCCCCAGAGTCAATAATCCAGTCCCGAGGAGAAACAGACAAATATGTAGCAGAGTGAACTGAGTGAATAGAGGATACAAGCCGACCCACGACGGCAGATGCCGGAACCTGCGGAATCTGGGGCAGTCGACAATGACGACTAACATGTCCTGCATGACCACAAGTTCAAAAATAACATCGCTATGAAGGCGTCGACGACGAACAAAAGTGGACATCGCTCAAATCCACGAGAAAGGAGTCAAGTCAATGGGAGGGAAATCGAGCACCACTATCACCACAAATACCAATCGCTGTGAAATGATCAAGCAGAAGATATCGACAACGATGAACCCAACACAGAATACTGCGAACTGACCAAGCGAAGAAACCAAGCACTAAGATCAAGAAATATGAAATCCCGAGACCAACCCACTGCCAACATCGATGGTCGAGGATCAAAGGTGTTAATATCATCAGGACCTTCAATCAAGGCTCAAACGGGTCTTCACAGAACAAAGCCACACCCGTACAAAACCGAAAAGTAAGCTCTCACAGAGACATGGAGAAACATAACCGAGTCAAGAGCCACCAACCCGATACAAGCATCCCAATTGATTATTCACAATCACATAGTCAACTGTCATCAACTAGGAGCTAAAGAAACGAACCACAAAGAGGAATTCGAATGTCAATTCATCAACACAACATCATAGGGAAAGAATCAAGGGTCGATCATAGAGAGAAAGAGGACCAGCAGGACAAGGAGAAAATTCTGCCCGGTGGGGTCGCCGGCGATGGCGCGCGGCGCATGTGACGTCGGCGTGTGAGCCCACGCTCAAGAGGCATTGGCCGCGCATGGCGGCGCGTGAGGCGGCGGCCGGTGAAACGGCCAAAACGGGTTGAGCGACTCGACGTCCTCTGTTGTCCGGTGTGGGTGGTTTGGGGAGAAGTGGAGTGGTTTGGAGTAGATCTAAGAAGGAGTGAAGGTGGTTGCCGACGGAAGGTGATTCAGCTCATTCAAGGCTGAGGCAGCCGCGTGGAGAGGCGGGCCTGGGTGTGCGGCGTTCGCCGGCGTTTGGGCAAGCCGTCGGAGGTCGCCGACGGTGGTGAGTGGCGGTGGTGAGCGGTGGCAGACGGTGGTTGTGTTTGGGTGGAGGGTTTTGTATATTCCCTTGTTCTGATACCATTTAAACAATAGACAAAGAGAATAATGGGAAAGCTTACATCCATTCCATTCATTAAGGATTAAACCCATATATACTACTACTTACAAAAGTATCAAAATACCCTTACATAGCTAGCACAATCTCACAACACATACAAAATAACGAAAGCCAAAGCATGATTAGACCGGGCAAGGCCTCTCAGGAATACTAGAATACTTTGCCAGTCCAGTGCCCATTCATCTCCTGTTTTTCTCATTATATAGAAAGCTTTTTACAAGGATCTCTCCGATCTGTTATCAAAAGATCAGCTCTATCCTAATTACATTATCAGATAAGTTCAAAAATATTTACAAGAGAAATATCTGAGATACAAAACTGATATTGTTACGTGAGATGCAAAATAGTTGGAGGAGCAGAATCTGGACGAAATAATTTCTTGATGAAATATAATATATATCTTGACAACCCCCCCCTCTCAAATTGATGGTGGGGAATCAAACAACATTAATTTGCGAACGAAATACTGATGTGGTTGCCGAGGAAGAGCGTTTGTCAAAATATCTGCAATCTAAAGGTCAGCAGAAATGTGAGGTAAAGTAATCTGTCCCTTAGAAAATTCATCACGAATATAATGACATACTTCAATATGCTTAGTTCTTTCATGGAACACAGGATTCGCAACAATCTTGATTGCATTGATATTGTCCGCATGAAGAGTAGACTGGATTTGTACGAACCCAAGTTCGGACATCAATGCTCGTAGCCAAGTTATCTCTGAACTCGCAGAAGACATAGCTTTGTACTCCGCCTCTGTGGAAGATTTGGAGACCGTCTCTTTCTTTTTACATTTCCAAGAGATGAAGGCATCCCCCAAGTACATACACCACCCGGTTGTGGATCACCGCGAGTTAGGGCACCCAGCCCAATCCGCGTCACTATAGTCTATACCCAACAAGATTGGTGCTAGAATTGGCTGGAAAAAACAACCCACGACCTGCAGTACCCCCTGAGTACCGAATGATCCGTTTGACAACACACAAATGTAAGGGTCATGGTGAAGACATGAATTGGCTCACCTGGTGAACTGCATAAGATATATCGGGTCGTGTAATTGTAAGATAAATTAAGCTACCCACTAATTGTCTGTACAACGTGGGATCAGCAAGCAAATCCCCCTCCTCCTTGCGCAGCTTAAGATTAAGTTCCAGTGGTGTATCCACTCCAGTTGAAGTTGCCAGTCCACTTAATTTGATAACATCTTGAGCATACTTATGCTGATTAAGAAATATCCCCTTATTATTTCTATGCAGTTCAAGCCCCAGGAAATAAGTTAGCTACCCAAGATCCTTCATATGAAAAGAGAGACATAGAGCATCCTGCAACTCCTTGATAACAGTAGGATCGGAGCCTGTGATAATTATATCATCCACGTACACAAGCAAGAACACATGTCCATTAGAGGCCTTTCGGATAAATAAAGAGGGGTTTGATGTGCTTTGACTGAATGATAAACGATGCAAAACAGTGTGAAATTTGTCAAACCAGGCCCGGGCGGTTGCTTTAGCCCATATAATGAGCGTTTTAAATGACAAACAAGATCTAGATCAGGAAGAGAAAGTCCAGGAGGTGGCCACATATAAACATCTTCTTTCAAATCTCTACGTAGGAATGCGTTCTTTACATCCATTTGACAAAGAACCCAATCCTGAGATGCAGCTAGAGCCAAAAGCACACACATAGTTGTGAGGTTTGCAACTGGTGCAAAAGTCTCCTCATAATTGATACCATATTCTTGACAGTTGCCAAGGCAACGAGTCGTTCTTTACGGAATAGATCTACTTACTTTCAATAGTCCCATCAGCCTTGAGTTTGACAGAATAGATCTACTTACTTTCAATAGGCTTTACGGATGAGGGACAAGGCACTAATTCCCACGTCTCATTCTCCTTTAGTGTATCAAGCTCTTCACCCGTGGCCTTCTCCCAACAATCCACACCTGCAGCCTGCTTATAGGCAAAAGGAATAGGGATGGCAGATAATGTAGTGGACAAAGTAGAATGAGATGAGTATTTTAATGGGGAATACCGGTCTGGAGGACGGATAGTTCGAATAGACTTCCGAATAGGAGGAAACTGTGCAGCTTCAGAAACCAGAGGAGACACTAAAGGAGATTGCCTAAGTGTGGGTAGGTCATTTCCCCGGCGCTGGTACACAATACCTGGCTTAAATCGTCTGGGAGTAGTGTCAGTGAGTTCAGCCTCAGACGGTTCAAGAGATGGGTAAGAATCTGAACTGTCAAGTGGTGTATGGGCTATATACGCGGGACTAGATTCATAGTGTTCGTGTCCACACAAATCAAAAGAGGGTAAAGATGCAGTGACCTCAGTAGATTTTTTGTGATGTGTGTGATAATAGAAAGTATCTTTGAAGAACACCACATTTCGTGATGTCCGTATTTTCCAAGCCAAAGGGTCATAGCATAAGTAGCCTTTTTGATACGGTGCATACCCAACAAAGACACATTGTGCTGATTGAGCAATCAATTTGGTTCGTTCTGTAGGAGGAAGAAGAACAAAGCAAACAAAGCATACACAACCGAATACCCGAAGATGATTGTAACGTGAATCTTTTTTATGAAGATGATAAAATGGAGATTTCAGCCCAAGAGCAGTGGATGGCAGTCTATTGATAAGACGCACCGCATTGGACAATGCCTCAACCCAGAAATTGATTGGAACAAGAGACTCAAGTAACAGGGAATGCACATATCAACTAGATGACGTTTTTTCCTTTCCGCGATCCCATTTTGTTGTGGGGTATACGGGCAGGAACGTTGGGACACAATACCCCTTGGAGATAATCCTGAAATGAATTAGACATATATTCTCCCCTGGATTCCGAACGGAGAATCTTGATTTTTGTGGGAAACTGTGTTTCGACCAGTGCATTGAATTTTCAGATGGAATCAAAAACTTCAGATTTCTGCCTTAAAAAATATATTCAAGTGTATCTGTAGTCATCAATGTATGTAACAAAGTAACGATATTGATCCCTTGATAAAACCGGAGATATACCCCACAAATCACTATGAACAATATCAAAACATTTAGTAGATGAATCCATATGAGCCGGAAAAGGAAGTCCCCTCCCCTTGGCCAATTTACAGATCGAATCGAACATGCAAAATCAACATCATGAAGAGAATAATGATTTTTATTATTAATAAATCTAGATTGCAAAACAAAAAGGAGGATTTTGGAACGAGGATGACAAAGCAGTCTATGCCACAAATGGCTATCTTTATTTACGGCCCTAGAAATGAAGGAAAAGACATCGGGTTCAGCGGAAATATTGCAAAACTGAAGCGGAAACAAATGACCCTACTTAGGCCCCTTCGCAATTATCTTCCCTGATTCCTGATCGTGCACAAGACTACCAGAGTTTGAGAAAGTAACATTGCAATTGGAATCAACTAGTTGACCAACAGAAACAAGATTGGTAGTTAACTCGGGAGTGTGAAAAACTTTTCTCATGGGAGTGAAACGAATATCACCAATTCCTGAAATATCAAGATGATCTCCGTCTGTAGTTTGAACCTTAGTGTTTCCCATAAACTTTTGAACATTAGCTAAATTTGTGGAAGAATAAGTCCTGTGATTGGATGCACCGGAGTCAAGAAACCAAAGTGGGTTATGGGAAGATTTGGGTTTACCAGAGATACCAAGAGCTGAGAATGTAGACATTATTAACTGTGTAATGGACTCGATGAACCAGAGTAGTCTCAATGGTTATCAAATCCGATTACGTGAAACAGGAGACGGAACAGGGGAGCTCAATCCGGAGTAGTCTCGACGGAAGAGTATGAAAATGGAGGTGGAAGTGAGGTTTCCGGAGCTAGTCTCGACGGAGAAATAAGCTAGAAGCTAAGTTACTGCTACTGCTATGGAAGATTAAGCTAAGGAAGAAGATAACTATGGAAACTAGGGTTTCAATTCATTCATCATGTATGTGCCGAATACAATTTAAGGCCTTTATATAGGCAATGGATTTACGTAATAAAAGAAATTACATTAATTACAGAATTGACACGTGTCCAGGGGACCAGGGAATATTATTCTGGCAAGCGTACGGTTCTGACATTCTCTCCCCAATCAGCTCAACGAACTTTGTCTTCCTCCACGTGGGCGTGGGCGTCAGGATCTCAGGTGGCGTCAGTGGAAACCGTGGCGTCAATGGGAACCGTGGCGTCAGGATCTTAGTTTAGGCGTGGCGCCGTATGAGAATGTGCTTGCCAGGGCGTTGGATAGCCAAATATAGCTATGGCGTCGCCATCGCCTATCTTCTAAGCTAGATTTCCGATGGGGAAGATAAGTGCATGGATGTTCTCCTCAGGATGCTAGGGAAAGGTTGTCGTGCCCAGAACCCATAGATACATCGTGGTCCGTTCAGAAGTTTCACCTGACGCCATAGGAAGTTGAGGCATGGCGTCACCCTCTCATATCTTTCAAAGCAGGAATTCCATGACCAAACTAAGGGCATGGGAGGAGTCCATAGGTTGTGGGAAGACACATGAATGCCCTAGAATTCACCAAGTCATCTTGTATCGCCCTGGAGCTTCAGCCATCGCCATAGCCTAATGAGCCCTGGCGTCGCCCTCAGGAGGCCAGATTGAGTCATGGCGTCAGATACCCCTATCTCAACAATGGGGCTATATCAACTCCTCAACTTTGGCATGGGAACTAAGGAGGATATGGTAAGGCTCCAGGTATAGGAAGGCGTCGGCTAGTCTTCTTAGATTTGTAGATAAACGAACCCGTCGGCATGCAGTAGTAGCCAGGGTTAGTAAGCCATTGGGGGGTCCATGACATGATCTGGAACCAGTCTAGGAGTTGTTGGTAGTAAGGGCAGAGAGGGAGACGAAATCCAAGACGAAGGCTGCCCTCGTAGACGGACATTACGCCTGCCTTGGGGTCAAAGGGGAGATTTCGGGAAGAAGGGAGGATGAATTGGTAGCCTGGACACTGGAACCAGGTCGAGAAGGATACAAGCTCCGGAGCTTTCATGCCAGATCCATGATCGGCATCCGCTGGTAGAAGGAAGCGAGGAGGTGCAGAATAATGAGCACACTTGGCCGCAAGTCGCTCTTTGCGGACCATAACGACTCGGATGGCTTGTTCTCTGGTTCGCGATGCATGTCGGATGGAGTAGACACGTTGGATAAGTTATCGCTCATATTGGACAAAACAAGAAAGATTTGCTAAGTATGAATGACCTGCTCGGCGGTTTAGCTCGGTGTCTCAGCTCGGCGGATTAGCTCGGATGCACAGCTCGTACTGACGTGAGTTGCTCTCTGCTCGGAGAATAGGGGATAGGTGGGAGAGCTGCCCGGTATTTATAGTGGTAGGGGGCCTGATCAGCTTGGGTGATCAGCTCGGGTGATCAGCCCGGGTGATCGACCCGGCCCCCTATCCCTGCCTTCGCCATCTTCATGGATAACCACCCTAGGGATGACCTGCCCGGGTGATCAGCCCGGGCTGCTTCCCTTTGCCATTTTCATGATAACATCACCTGGGTATGACCTACCCGGGTGATCAGCCCGGGTGATCTGCCCGGGTCCCATCATCGCTATCTTCATGGCGATTGCAACCTCAACGTTGTTTGGTTTTCTCGAGCCGCAACAGATGGTTCGAGGAACCAAGGCTCATATACCTTCCTTTTATCCACGTTTCTTGACCAGATTGGATATAACTCCCCAGTCCTTTCTATGCTCGAACTACGGAGTTGGGGTACTGATGATATACGGAAAAAAATCCCCTAGACACG
>JAOWBR010159997.1:0-12403 GCA_028571145.1 Dionaea muscipula
TGGATATGTCAAGCTTGGAAACATTGGCCCAGCCAGGCATATTTTTAACTCATTGAAAGACCGTGATGTGGTTGCATTGCATTGACGAATTGTTTGACATAATTTATAGGTGAGAGTAATAAAAATATCAAATTATTATTATTTTATTTCCGAATTTTTCAAATAAAATAATAATAATTTGACCGTGATGCGTTTGTTCGAATTTTTTCGAATTTTTGACCGAATTTTTACATTGCTCCACCAAATAAAACTCATCCGTATGTATTGCCGTTTAATTCTCATCCCGAATTTTACCAACGGAGGTCGTAACAATATAGTCGACTTCACTCAATGACAAAAAAAAAAAAAAAAAGCTTTATTATTGTTGTTGTGGTAGTAGTGAGTTGTATTGGTCATGGTATTGAAATGATTTGGCTGGGTGTATTCTATTCATCATGGATATAACTAGTGGAGCGTTTGTTGTAACCCCGGTCCCAAACGGGCTATGAAATCGGAGCGTCACACGAATATAACGCCATCACATAGAACATAATTTGACGAAGGGGACCGAAACTCCCAAGATCACAAAATTGGGAAAACAGGCACAAAATAGGAAATGTCGGCACTAGGGGATCCTTTGGTTAGGATCGCTAACAAACGTCAAAGGTGAAACCTTTATCCAAAACGAACAAAACTAACGATACAAGTGGATGGAAACCCTAACCTTGGAGAACCACAAATTGAAGCCAACAAAATCGCTCCGAACTCTAATCACAATACAAACAATCCCCGCGCCTGTGGATGTTTCACAATGGTCCTCTCTGATCATCTCTAGGTCTTGAACAAATTCACAAAAGGAAGCACACCGAGAAAATAACAAACGGAGCCTTTTTAAACAAAGGGCCACACCTGACGGGCGTTTGGTGGACTCCAGTCGGGTGCCTGTCGGGCTTCATAGAAACTCGACCAAAAAACCACTTCGTCACGGGTGTCTGACCAAGCGTCGTCGGGCGCCTGACCGGCCACCGTCGAGCGCCCAATAAGTCTTCTTCCCAGCACCCGATGAGAACAGTATGTTCACCAAATTTCCAGCCGATGCAGCGGGTGCCTGCCTGTGCACGTCTGGCGCCTAGCAAACCTGCTGTAGCCAAAACCGTGGAACTCCAAACTGCCAAATACCAATGACGCGCTAGAATGGAAGTCGTACTTCACAGCGTTGTATTCCGTTCATCGTGGACAGAAATTGTGGAGTGTTGACTTAGACATTCTAGAAGTAGGAATAGCTTCTTTGTGGTTTATGATTGCAGATCAAAATTCGAGGGTTCGTTGCCATTGTACGTATGGTTGTATATTTCTGCAAATATTTTCCTTGTATCCCATTTGATAGTGGTCGGAGGGATGAGTCTTGGGTCTAATGGTAAGTTGTTCTGTTAGTGACATCTTGGTCACGGGTTGAAGGTGTGGGACTTCGTCTTTGCAAAGAATGCAAGGGTAAGGCTGCGTAATTGCGCACACATCCTCCCCCATATCCTCACACTAGTCGGCTAGAGCCTTTGACTCCTTGTCTTCATTTTATGGTAGTTGTTCATACTTCCCTCTTTAAGTTCATTTTCTGTACTTTGACCAATTTCCTTGAGTTGTGATTTGTGTCCTCTGCAATATTTTTTCCAATTTTCTTGATGTGTACCAAATTAAATTCTTCATTTTCAGAAATTACTTAACTGGGTTATCTTAATTTTCCAGATTTTGATTTGTTTGATTCTCGTCTTGCTTTGTATGTATCAAACATTGTTGAACAATTTTCTTCAGCTCGCTCTTCCTGGGAATACTTATCGTTAACTAACAAGATGCACAGTAGGATCTGTTCTTTTAAATGTCTTAATTCTCAAAGATGCACAATGGGATCTGTCCCTGAAATTGTGCTCCAACTTTTCCTGAATTTTTTTCCCCATTCTGCTTCTTTCATGTAGCCTGTTTTGTCATATATCGCCTGTTTATCAGTTAGTTATGCCTGTGCTTATGGCTTTGAGGTTTCAGGAGTGGACATACGTGAAGTATCCATTTCTTGTGTGACGATCTGATGGGTCCATACCTCGTTAATTTGTTTCCCCTGAACTTTAGGATGCACAATAGGTCTATTTCTTATCCCAACAATTTGCATTTTCTCCCAACATGTTTACCAGATCTCCCTTGGAGAAATACGACATTTCATAACACTCATTATAAAAGTGTCTACGCCGAATTCAAAGGAACAATTGTTAGTTAAATTTAAATCAGTGACAATAGTAGGTTGCTTATTTTGTGTATTTCTTGTGGCTTGTTCTATGACAAAAGATCTCCTGGCCTCCCATGGTGCTTGGACTAGTGTGGAAAAGAAAGATGTGGAGTTTGATTTAGCTGTTTGTATTCTCAGCTAGTTTCAACACTTTCCATGTTACATACCATTCTTCTATCGGTTCGGAAATCTTCCAAGCAACTTATTGATGTTTTATCTCATGCAGGCTATCTATCCATGGGAGAGTGTAGATGGTGTCCAGGGTTTGTTCCGCCAGTAAGCCTGTAGGGGGCCGTGCATTTAACCACCAAAATTTGAGACTTTGGCATCATTATCGTTCATAGTCGGAGGTTCAATAAACGATATTAGTTTTACTATTAAACAAACGTACACAAGGCCTGGTACATCATTGCATCAATATTCAATTCTCTGTGAATCAACAATCTTCCTATTGCATCACATAATGATTTAACAGTTAACATGTCAAAGACCACAGGCTGTCTTCACTATTCAACTCCCTCCAATGCTACTCAACAGATTTACAGATTAGGATCCACCATGCAGACCCATTCAGGTTGAGGTAAAAACAGAGGTACAGATTGGTCATCTGCTTGTAAGTTAAAGCAAAAGCACTTTATGCAACACCAATGTAGGACTTCCTTGCGTCATGCCGGGTAGAGCATTTGCATCCTTCCCCTTGCCTTGGTCAAATCAAGTAGCCCTATCCAGCAATTAACAAGATGACGGGTTTAAGGAAAAAATGAAAGAAGACCCGAAATTCAAATAAAAAATACATATAAATAAAAATTGCTTATTTCTCTGTATTACTCTGTTCAGATGCAATTGCTTTCTCCACAGTTGAACGGGAAAAAATGTTCCCATTTCGCTGATAGATGGTCTGTAAGGAAGATCATTGAAGTCAATCTCTCAATGCAATGAGATACCATGAGTTGCACAATGATAACAACCAGTAAAATCAACAAATCAAGCGCTAACAATATACCGATAGAGAAACGATATCATCCTTCATTAATAATTAACAAGAGAAGCCATTCAACAGAAAGTTACTCAAAACCCTTAGTTCTAAAGGCAATAACAGAAATCTGAGAAGAAATCATCCTAAAAATTTACCTGTGCGCAAGCAATTGAACTTTTAGCACATGAAAGCTAGATTTCAAACTCTGAGCCAAAGGACTGATAATCGACAACATCCCTTTCTTGCATGCAGAAGTAACCAGAATTTTCATCAAAGTAATCCTAACTAACAAGCAGTAAGCAGGAACCAATAACATTTGCAGAGAATGACACATTGTAGGGTGGAATGTGTAGTGATCCGTTGGAATTAGGATACCCTACTGTGGAATAGTGGGCTAGATCTACGAGATTGAGGATGAAATCAACTCAAACCGGATTTAATTAGCCGAAATAACTCTAAAGAGGAAAAGAACTAAAAGAATAATGAAGAACAACAGGAATAAGACTCAACTCCGTCTTCTGCTACTCAATGGCGGCAAATGTGCATGAACTCAAATTGTTACTCAATTTCATTCAATAATTTCTAATGATGATCCTTACATTCCTCGTACATTTCTATTTTATACTACTTAGGGATTATAAGTAGATATACAAAAAAAAAAAGTAAGTCTAGTACATGGGACACTACTAACAGCATTCTAATCAGTCCAAAACCACTGTTCAGTCTAGTATATGGAATCCTCCTGCACGCCGTCCTTACAAAGCTGCCGGCAGCCTTTGTCGGCAACTCTTTTTGTCCCAAGCAGAGTTGACTGGAGTGATCTTATCCTTCCGTCTTTCCGTCTAGGTTCTTTCATACTTCCGCCTTCGCTATACAGGCAGGCTTCCGTCTTCGCTAAATGGGTAGGCTTTAGGCTACCACCTTGCTCATCCTTCTTTACTTCCGTCTAGCCTTTCTACTTCCGCCTAGCCTTGCATCTTTATTATCTTCCTGGCCTTCCGCCTTTGTTGTCTTCTTATTCGGAGTTACTACAACTTCCCTCCCCTTCAAATATTCTTTATCCTCAAGGAATGAGCTAAGGGAATTTTTTCTTGATGAAGTTAGCGTCTTCCTATGTGGCCGATTCAGAGGCAAGATTAGACTACTCTGCCAAGAATTGTTCAACTTCTTGCTTCTTCCTCACAATCGTTCTTCTGTCCAAGACAGAAACGAGTTCCACTACAAAATATCCGTCGGATCTAATAAGTGGAGGAAAGGGAGAAGGCGTTGGTGACGTCCCATAACTCTTCTTCAATAAAGATACATGGAAGGTTGGGTGCAGCAAGGAGTCATCTGACAACTTAAGTTGTTTAGCTGTGCCTAAGATCTTCTCTTCTATAACGAAGGATGCAAAGTACCTAGGTGAAAGCTTGAGATTCTTCCTTAGGGTGACACTGGATTGTTTATCAAGTCCAAAGGAGCTTGTCGGGTAAGTCGACCAGAGTGGGCATGTGCTAGGCCATTGATGCCGGGTGGGAATCTTCGCACCCTCGCGACATATATAAATATCGGGCATAATTCATCCAAGCAAAAATCTTCTAAGAAAATCCGTAATATGATCGCAGCAGAAGAGCCGAATTTACTTGGTTTAAGAGGCCCGTAACATCGGCCGGGGAGCCAGGAGTGGCGACTGAGAAGCCGAAAAGATGACGACTGAAAAGTTGGAGATAATGGCTGAGAAGCCGAAGAATGCAGTTGAGAAGTCGAAGAAGATGATGGCCGAAGAGCCGATGAGAATGATTGAGGCGCCCAAATAATGATCCTGAAATCAGAACATATAACAATGATGATTAAATGATATAATAACTTGGAAATAGAAGATAACAGCGACCGAACGATCAAGCTTCATAGTCGATGGACTGAAAGTGAAGAATGGCCGATGGGCCAATAATAGGGTTGAGTAGCCAGAGATGAATAATTGGCCGAACGGCTGGCAGGTGAAATCCCCGACTTCAACGACAATTAGACCCGAGTCTATACTCACGGGACAGACCCGACTTGGAGAGAGATACGGGACTAACCCGATTTTGAAATCCGAAAACCATGGCTAAGAAGCCGTAAATATGATCGTGGCGAAAGGGTCGGAGGAATGGCTGTGACGCCTAAAAATAATCATGGCTATGAAGCTGGAGAGTGACTAAGAAGCCAATAAAAACGGTCGAGGGGCCGAAGACCAGGCGATATAGTAGTTCTAGAAGTGATAATAAGGACGACCGAATGGTTGAGCCCAATCGGCTAGCGATCCATATTAGATAATGACAGACGAGCCAATAATTAATCAAACGATACGATATCCTCGGAGTGGATGATAATAGAGACCGAATGGTCGGAGTTAGCGACTATCGAGTCGGAGGATAGGCAATGGCCGATGAGCCGGAGATAAGGGCTGAATAGCTAGAAACGAACAACAATCGAATGACTGACAGGTGTTGTCTCTGTCATCGTAGAAGTGAACTAGGTCCTTTCGCCTTGCAGATGAGATAACCCCCGACTTTTGGATAATCTGCACAGGAGCGACTCGACTTATAAATTATCTTGTGCGGGACGAACCCTGACCACAGGCTACCTGGAGGGGCATCCCCATCGACAGGGCATCAAGACGAGGTAAACCCGGCTTACATGAAAAGACTGTAGGCTGTCAAGGTAGAGCGAACCCGACTTACATGGAAAAATCGTCAAGATGGGACGAACCCGGCTTACTTGGAAAGATCGTCAAGGTGGGACGAACCCACCCGACTTACATGGAAAGATCGTCAAGGCGGGACGAATTCGACTTACATGGAAAGATGAAACAGTTGACTAGCTGATGCGCTTTGTCGCTCGTCTTTCAAGATAGAGTGGGTGATTCAATATGTCTCGCAAACCTGTACTTATACAAGGCATATAATTGGAAAAAGGAGTATAAGAGTGAGCCTTTTTTCGGGAGGACTAGGATTTTTCCTTACGGAATTGACTCGACTCACTAGCGCAAGGCAACTTTGGCTAATAGCTACGAGGCGGACCCAACGTAGGTATATAGATTACCCTGATAGGACTAGTGAGACAAAGATGCGGGCAAGAGCCGACGTATATTCACTGTGAGACAGACCCGTCCTTCCCAAACAAAGCGGATGTGGCTTATAGGAAAAAATGGGCCCGATTTGCTTTAAACCGTAAGGGAAAATCCTCACTTTGCCCCCGTTTTCATATTATCGTTTATTAAAAGAAAAGAGTGAGATGCATGGATTAGGATATTGGGGACCTAAGTCAATATGTGGATATCCCCTTTATTCGTCTGACGGGTGTGTCTAGTAGTCGACTTGGGATGGGAGTCATGGCAGTAAACTTGTCAGTGGGATCCCGAAAGGGTTATGCTGCTCAAGGGACTGCTCTCAAGTTAGTCCTAAATTTTATATAGATAAGACAAATATATGCACAAGCAATGAGAAAGAAAATACAGAAAAGACACATCACTGAATCCTGGTTGTTAGGGGTTTGGAGGCGGCGGACGTCTTTGAGTGTTGTAGGCACAACCTTCGGTGTCTGTCGTTTCTTCGAACGGTTGTCGGTTCAAAAGATGGTCGGGTCCCCTGGGACCATGATTCCTCCTTGCTTGGGCGTTAGGTTTGGGCTTCTGCTGCGATCTTTCCTGATCAATGAGGGGGCCTACGGTCTTAGTTAGTAAAATATGGAATGAGTTGTAGTATAATGGCGCAATGGAACAGTAACCGGATATGAGCAATGCTCTAGTGAAGGGGAGGTGAGATTGACAGAGTTGAGATTGAGGAAGAAGTGAAGGGAGATTGAGAATCAGACGAAGGAGATGAGATTTGAGTTGGGAGAAAGTGAAAGGGAATTGGGGATCGGGAAAGACAAAGGGGGAAGAAGACAAAGGGAGAAATCAGACTTAGGGTAAACCCTTAATTCCTTCAATATTCAACATAACATTTACAATTACAATCGCAAGCCTTATATAGGCTGAATAACGGTAAATAAAGAAAATTACAATAATTCTGGAATTGCCAAGTGTCAAGAGGGGACCAGGAATAATCCAAAATCAGTTGTACTATTCTGACACCCTCTCTCCAATCAGCTCAACCGAATCCAGCTGGCACATGGGCACAAACATCTCATGGCGAGGCATTGCTTGTGGCGATGCCTTAGAAGGCGGGGCGTCAGCTGATGAAGAATCTGCTGGGGCGCTGGAGTGGGCCGTGGCGACGCCATCAGGAGGACCAGAATACCCTATGGCGCCACCTTCGCATATCCTTCAAACCAGAACTCTAACAACCAAAGTAAGGCCATGGGAGGAGTCCATAGGATGTGGGAAGACCAATGAATGGCCTAAGATCCATGAAGTCATCTTGCTTTGCTCTGGAGCTTCACCCGTCGCCACAGGTCAATAAGCCATGGCGTCACCTTCCTCTATCTTACAAACCAGAGTTCCAACATCCAAGGTGAAGGCATGGGGATGATCCTTAGAGTGAAAGGAGACAATTGGTTGGCCAAGTTTCCCTGGAATCATCTTGGTTTGTTCTGGAGGCCAAGTCGTCGCCATAAGACAATGGGGTCGCCCTGGCGCCCGGGAGGCTTGACTCCTTGAGCAATTATTATATTACATCACTATACGTCACTATAAATCACTATATATTATTATCATGCCAAAAATCACATAATAACAATTATTAGCGATAAATAATATTTCAAAGCCAAAAATAAGGGTACGGGTATAACATTCTAACCCCCTTAAAGAGATTTCGTCCCCGAAATCTGAAGAAGAGTACCCCACATAAACAACTGGTGATACATCCCCGAAATCGTCTCCTCATGCTTCCCAAGCTAACACCCCAATGGTGTGCTTATGTTAAGGAATCCAAACGAGTAATACGTCCTTGTTCCTCAAGAACTTATCCTTCCGTTTCAAAATCTTAACTGACTGTTCCTTATACGTTATATCTTTGCAAATCATCAGTGATTCGAAGCCTATCACATGAGCCAAGCTGTGAACATACTTTCTTAGCACAAAAGTGTGAAATGTGTTAGGATATCCGATTACTTGGTGGCAATACTAGCCTGTAGGAGATTTCTCCTACCTTGTCCAAGATCTCAAACGGGCAAATAAACCTAGGGCTTAGTTTACCATTCGTCCCAGATCGAATCACCCCGAACTGGATGTCTTGTCTGCGCGGATCAGCGTAGCTCTTCTGCCTACATGTGCTGATAACAGTCTATCCCTGATCACAGTGATCTGTTGGGTAGACTCGTTCACAACTACTGGATTAATCATCTGCATTGCCCCTACTTCAAGCGATGGATAGGAGATTTATGTCCCCTTCCATAAAGCGCTTCATATGGCGCCATTCGACTAAACCCTCGTCGTATCCTTTAAAGGAAACAAGTTCGCATCACATTTTCTTTATCTCACTCATACTCTCGAATCATCCATTAATTGCAGACGATAGGTTGTGCTGAAGCTCAACTAGTTCCAGAAGTCTTATGTATAGCTTTCCAAATTCGTGACAGAAACCTTGGGTCTTTAATCGATAAAATGAAAACTAGTGTCATGTGAAGCCTGATAATTCCCTTGGTATACCATCGCGCCAATGTTCTAATGAGAAAATCCTCCTCATGGTAAAGATTTAAGCAATCTTAGTCAATCTATCGTCTAAATCCCATATCCTATCATGACTATTCCGAGTCAAAGATAATCCAAACATAAAGTTTATAGCGACATGATCCCGTTTAACCAGAAGTGTTTCCTCAGATCCCGGTGCAATTTGATACTGTCCGGGTGAATGCTAGATCATGAGTGATGAATCTCAGTCAACAGCTCATCACGCAAGTTCCCATTACTAGGAACCATGATCCAAATTCCGAATCGCAATAACTCAATGGACGCTGAAATCTCAGACCTTATCCCGTCTGCCATGCCAGAGATGGTCTCTTGACATTCATCACTTGACTTCCATGTATCCCTGAATCATTCCAACCTTGTCGGTCGAATCGTAAGCCAACTAATCAGCATATCCACTCTATCTTCTACCGGTTATATCCCAAATCTCCTCAGATCCTTAAGCAACACTAGTTGCATAATTAGACAAGTCAAACTGGTGCTAGTCTTCATGCTCAGTGTATTAGCTACCCTGTGGGTCTTGCCAGGGTGGTACTGAATGGGAAAAATTACAATCTTCCAAAAGTTCCATCTATCATCTCTGTCTTAAGTTCAACTCTTTCTGAGTGAAATGTATTTCAAAGTCCGATGGTCGGTGAATACCTTAACTGACTCACCATACCAATAGTGCCATTAAATCTTTGAGGTAGACCCTCAAGCTGTCCACTTCAAACCACGAGTAGGGTAATTCCTTTCATGATCTTTAAACTGCCGGAAGGCATAATCTATCACTTCCTCATATTGCATCAAAACACAACTTAGGTCTTATAGTGATACATCACTATGAACCACAAATCCACCTTCACTAGATGGTAAAGCCAAATAGGTGCTTTCTCTTTAATTTCAGAAAACTTGATTACAAGAATCAATTCATGCAACGTCACTCCTTTACTTGTCAACATGTGAAAAGTAAAGCCAGGGCAGCAAAACCCTCACCAAATCGCTTGTAAGAAGTGTGCCAAACCCAGAAACTTCAGATCTTAGCTATCGTAGTGGGTCTAGGACACTTCTTTATTACCTCAATCTTTGTTCTGTCCAAAGAAATCCCATTCATAAGTCTTAATATATCCGAGAAAATCACATCCTCCAGCCATAATGCATACTTCATAGTTTGGCAAAAACTGTCTACACGCAGTATATCCAAAACCAGTCTCAAATGTTCCACATACTCTTTTTGATTCCATAAGTAAGCATGCCTTACTGTTTAAACTCACGTCCAAACCCAAGATGTTGCCATCCTTGTCTACTCATGACCAGAGAAGGAAACCGTACTTAGTCCAAAGTCTGTATGTCAAAGTTCAAATCATAACGACATATCTCTCTTGAGATCAGCAACAATAGCTGAAACGGTCAACCAAGATAAAACCCTTTTTAATTTGAGGAATCACAATCAAATGCTAGTCCATCTTCTAGCGAATATTAAAACGAAACAGTCCAAATAGGGTTCAAACACCCTTCGCATTAAATCCATAATGCCACTGATGTAATAGTTAACTCAAGAGGCACAACCAAAACCCATAGTGGTCATACCTAACCTGAATAGCTGTCTTAGTTACAGATCGTACATCGATCCTTGAGAATTCTTGTGCTTCGTGTAACTGATCAAAAAGATCATTCATCTTGGCGAAGGATAACAATCCTTTACGGTCACTTTAATGATATCTCTGTAGTCTATACTTAGTCTCATGGTTCCATCCTTTCCTTAATGATAGTCCAGGTAAATCCATAGGGAACATATCACGGAAACCATTTATCACCAGAATATCCTTCTTTCTCAGCAACTTGCCAGTCTGATGTGTGAAGATGCATCCAGTAGGAGCAATTCTTCCTGTCTTCCTCATATGGGTAACATTCCCAAGGTACCTTGTCTATTTCTTTATTTGTGTTTGCATCTCCTATACTTATATGTATCTTTGTCTGAATACCAAAAATCCTGCTGTGAGCTAAAGGGTGCAGTACACTACTTGCTCCCCTAACCGTCATAATAGTACTCTATCTTACAAGGTTACCACCATACTTTGTCCTAGTATGAAGGCTAGTGACAGGTAACTGAGTTTCATACATAGATAACTCAAAAGTGTCTATCACTTTATTCCCCTCATTTCAAAGTACATCCATAGTACGTGGTGACATCTTTATTTTGTACACCATATGTACATCATAGGTAGCCAAGCAACATTCACTAGTTACCTGAACGTCTCCTTTGGTTCACAGATTCCTCGGAAGAGACTTTCTGAGTCGGTGGTTCCTGGTCCTTCTCATCCTCATCTTCGAATGGTTCTTCCTCAGTTTCACCCTCAATAGTATCTAAAATGATGATCAACTTGCCCTTGCGGGCTATCTGCATTCTCTCCCACTCCTCTGAGGCCATTCTCTAGGCTTGCTGGGATCTTTCCCAATCCTCTGGCGTCATTCTTTGGAATTGATCATGAAAACGTTCCAATTCTGATTCCGTAGGTCTCCATGTCATTATACCCGTCGTTGCGTCATAAACTGGCTCTCGTAGAGGATCATGACTAGACAGTGGTTCCCTACTAGCCAATGGCCTACTCGGCCCTGACGGTGGTCTTACTGCCTTACGTGGAGTGGTCTTTAATTTAATCATACTGCCATCAAAACATAATAATATAGACATGTATATACTAATATACAAATGACGCTAGTCTACAAAGAGACAAAAGCACATACCATGGATGCTGGCACGACGCCTCAACTAGACCTCTAGAACAAAACTAGATTAAGAAAATTCGCACACAAAAGCTATGGTCGGTCTTAGGTCAGTCTATAAGATGAACTGCTCTGATACCACAAATGTGACACCCCAGTCCAGGTGAAATCAGCGATAACCCGTAGAACCGGTCTACGAGTCATTGAAGCCTAAGAATCCAATCAAGCATACCTAATATTAGAATGCAAACAAACAAATGACAGAGACAGTCAAATATTTACAGGTTGCCCTAGAGTCAGGGGAATAGCCATATGGGCTTATGTCATTATACAGGGGAAGTCTTCATTATTCAATCTTAGAAAAGTGTCTAGACATAACACTAAAGTCATACAGGCAGTCAGACAGACAGACAAACATCCTAGAGGCGTGCGACGTCCCACCCCTGGCATCCATCCAGCTAATCATCCTGGGTACCTGAACCCACTGTGAAGCACTGTCAACCGACTAGGTTGAGTAAGGGTAGAGGATCCAAAAAGTAAACATACATATAGACATGTACAGGTCTATAGTCTAGCATGCTTTATAAGTGTATGAATGACAATCATAAACAACATGTAGGATGAAGACAAGAGATAGCGACAACCTCATAATTTCATTTATTCTTTGAGACAGGGACAACCTCATTTAGTTCTTTATTGTGACAGTGACAACCTCATTATTCTTTTTGTCTAGTAAATAGACGGTCACGAGAGACATGGTTTCCATAGCCTGTAACAAAGACAAGGGATCCCCAACTACTGGCGTACATCCTGGCAT
>JAOWBR010160008.1:0-12403 GCA_028571145.1 Dionaea muscipula
CTATTGATCTCTACTTTAAATTTTGTAGATTTGCCTTCTGTTAATATTACAGTGTTTGTTGGTGTTTGAAATTTTTTGAGTTTTTGGGTGAAAGATAAGTGAGGGAGGGATAATTTTGTGATGTTGATGATAGAGATATTTTTATAATTGGATGAGGAATAAATCAAGGGCATGTTTGATTGCTTTTGTCCAAGACGGCATTAGATTATAATACAGTCAAAATGAGTGATATGAAATAATGGAAGGGTGATATTGTATATATTTCTAATGTCAGAATACTTTTTTTGACAAATTTTTTCGACAAAATCTTTTCGATGAAATTTTTTCGACATTTTTTTTGGCGAATTTTTCACAAAGAAGTTTTTCGACGACTTTTTCGACAAATTTTTACAGGTGAATTTTTTTTAAGAAAATTTTTCTGACGAACTTTTTACGATGAATTTTTCTGACAAAATTTTATAAAAGAAGTTTTTTTGGAAAAACTTTTTCTGACGTAATTTTTTCGATAAACTTTTTCCGACCAATTTTTTTGATGAATTTTTCTGTCGAATTTTTTTTGACGAACTTTTTTCATCGGAATTTTCCCGGTAAATTTTTTCTAATGGAATTTTACCGGTGAAATTTTTCCGACAATAATTTTCGGACTAACTTTTGTCCGAGGATTTTTTCCGCTGAACTTTTACGACAAATTTTTTTCGACGATTTTTTTCAATAAAAAAATTATCCGACAAATTATATCTGTAAAACAAACATATTAAAAAACAATATCCCATTACTTCATATCCTTCATTATTACGATCTCTCCTTATATCTCGCATTACTTAATTTTCCTCATTTTTTAATTCTACATTTAAACACTCTATGAGGGTTGAGAGAAAGGGGAAAGAGAGAGAAGGGAGAGAGGGTAGAGGGGGTAATGCGTGGGGGAAGGGAAAGAGAGAGAAAAAAGTTTTTTTTTTATTTTTTAAAGTTTTAAAGTTTCTGTGTTTTTAAGTTTTTTGTTTTTTTTTGTTTTGAGTTTGTTAATTTTATTTTTTAAAATTTTGGTGATAGTATATGTAAAAATTATACAATATTATAATTAAAATTAATAATTTTTTAAGATGTTTAAAACAAGCTTAATAATATTGAAATAATTATGAAATTTTTTTTGATAATTTTTTTTTATTAAAAACTATATAAACATGTATTTTTTGAACAAGTTAATATATTTAATTACTCAATGTGTTGCTCATCATGCCTTTTGGCACTAGCAATTTTTTGGTATAGCCTGAGAAAGATAAATGTTACATCAATTAAAAATAGAGTAGAGATAAGGGTAAAATAAGTAGAAAATGAGAAGAAAGATGAAAAGGGAGGGGTAGGGGAAAAAAGAAATATATATGTGAATATATTTTTTAAAATTTTAATTACTCACCGTGTCACCGTAGCATATATATTACAAGTTTTCTAATTTCTTTGGAGCGGTGAGTTGGGTTGAGTTGGGTTGGGTAGAGTCCATTTTCTTTCGTGGCCTGTTAAGCAATTGGCTATTCACACACATCACTTAATTATTAAATTAATTATATCAATTACACAAGTACGGACGATTGATCAAAGTTAAGTATCCCAAATATACAAATCCAACGACGTCATCACATTTATGCATGCATATATCTAGCTAGCTAGGTTATATATATCACCACGATTTATCCCTTATGCGCCGATTGGATAACGTATTATGTTAAGGTGTATTACCTTTTTGTTGGGTTTTGACAACCTAATTGCCAGGATCTCAGATCAGCTATGACAACAAGAATGATATTCATTCTATAGCAAATAATCAAACCAGTGCATTCAACACATCAAGTGGCAGAAACAAAGTCTCTCAAGTTAAGAATTCAATAAATCAAGAATACATGCTGTTTAACTAACTAATTACAAAAATCAGTCTGTTCATATACAAGGATAAAGATTCACACAGAATCAATCATGATTACGATCACAGGAACATTGCTCAAACACAAAACAAGTAAGGATGAGAAAGATTATATCAATCGTGGGCTCAGTTTAGGACAAGTCCCAACACTTTCATCGGATCGACTCACCACACGCCTCTCAATCTTAGGGAAACTCGTAATTAATTCCAATAGTGCAAGCAGCCTTACGGGTATTAAATTAATGTTGGACCAAATCCTCGATTTACTATAGCAGACAATAATCTCAATTCAGGGGAATATGTGTGTGAAGGCAAACTTAGCCGGCCAGCCCATCTCTTCTCCACCGTCGGATGAGGTGAATCTCTTATACCTGTTGTAATAAATACAGGGATGATCATTCTTCTTAATCCGAGCCTCCAGTACCTTGATAATATCATTCTCATGGTTGGTTAGAGGGATATTGTCTTTATTCTTACCTGTCCACACAGTGCCACAGGACAGACTGGGTTACCATATCCCCATCAACTCAGCACCACCGACTACGTTAGTTGTGGACTTTTCCAGGGATTTTGGATATCAACATCCTATTACTCCTTAGGGAAAGGTAGTAAAATCCCCAAGACTCGGGGACCAAGTTTGCTTTAATAATAAAGAAGTAATGGAATACGGCAATGGAGGGCGGAGTGCCTATCTCTGCACAAAGAATGACAAACACGATATCCTATAAAAGCTACAAATATCTAGGAAAAATGGGTGAAGAGGATAGCGATGTCCGGCCCTCATGGATTCCCAAAAATAGGAATACCACTTGCGTGAAAATCCTGGCCAAAAGTCTATGAAGAGTCGGGTAAAGTACTGACACTCGTCTGTTATCTTAGCCTGTTGGTCATAGGTCGAGATCTTGAAGTCTTGGGCACTCTATATGATACAGACAAGGTTTCTTAGAACCCGCAGACCATACTTTAAGCTTTCCGAGTGACCCACCAGCTGATGGCCGCATAAGGCGAAGATCACAGGTTGACATCTAAAGGTTCGAGTCTCAATGAGAGATGTATAGGGCTCCCTCGTATCTGCGGATCGGAGATGTGATCTAAATCAACAAATATCCCAATTCGCAGACCTAGGCTTGGGGGACAACTTCGAAGCTCGCAGGTCGACAAGGCTAGATCACTTAATTCTGGAAAGCTCCATACTGATCCAATAGGTGCATCATATGGAGCTTCAAAGACAAATAATAATAGAAAAAATAACCATGTATTTATTATTATTATTATTATTATTATTGATTTAGTCAAGATTTAGGAGGATTTTAGGTCTCCTATAGTTTGCATCTCGCAGCCCGCAAGTAAGTCCCACGGTCGAACATGTGGCTCTACTTAGAGGTTGACATGTTTCTCCACTCAGAGAATGGCACGTCTCTCCACTTAGAGGATGACACGTGGGTCTACTTAGAGATTAACACATGGCTCCACTTAGAGGTTGACACATCTCTTCACTAGATGGAAGGCACATGGCGACCAGAGGAGGTATTTTAGACTTTTCATAATTATCAGGTGGGAGGATTCATACCCTATAAATACTTTTTCATCCCTAAGGTATATTTCATTCACAAAATTTTGGTCTCACTTATTTTCAAGCTTTCTTTGAGATTTTCTATCTTCAAAGAACCTCTACTGACTTAGGCATCGGAGAGAGATCCCGAATGTAATCTCGGACCCTGAATGATGAGCTCACTTTGTGCGGATCAGAGGATTGACATTGGAGCGATCTACGACCTGCGACCTGGAGAACAGGATTTGACAGAATTGGACAGATTGTGACATAGTAATGACGCACAAGAAGGCAACAATATTTTAAATCGTTATCACGTTGATTATTGCCCTGCTCTTCATGTTGATGCCCTTCCTTCCTCTTTGGCTAAACCATAGCCTTGATTTGGTGAGGCTCTCACCCGAAGAGCTCTCTACGTGAGAGGCGATTTGCCTCCTTCCCTTGCCTCACCTCATGCCACTCTCTCTCTCTTGCTCTCTTTTGTTGATACCCATGGTCTTCTTCGAAGGCTGATTTCTTGGGCTCCTCTATGACGATTCCTCTGCTTCTCCTTTCGTTCTTCTTCTCGGTCAGCCTATTCTCATGAAGTTGGTTTTGCTCTTTGTCCCTTGATGGTGTTCTTCCCTTGCTGATGGTTCTTGACTTTTAGATCCTAGTGCTTTATGCATGGTGGTGGTGGTTCGGAGTGTTTAGTGCACAGTCTTGGAGTAGACTACTGGTGATGCGTTCTATCGATTGAACCTCACCTGTTTCTTGGTGCCCGCTGCTTGTTCTGATCCGTATTTGGGGTTTTTGCTTATTTCTCTATTTCAGTTGTTTTGCGAACCATGTTCTAATCGAAGAATGGTAGATTTTTAGGCTCTCTCCTCCGTTCGAGGGACACAGAGCAAAAATCAGCTTCATAAGAATAGGCTGACCGAAAAAAAGGACCAAAGAAGAAACAGAGGAATCACCATATATAGAGAAGCCCAAGAAATCAGCCTTCGAAGAAGACCATGGACATCGACAAGAGGGGGGAGGAGAGATAGTGACACAAAAAAAAAAAAAAAGTGAGATCCGTAAATATCCTTAACAATTATTTTATCATTTCTATTATATCGCATATTTTATTTTTAACTAACAACCACCTATTTTAATATATAATACAACTTAACAATCACTAAAAATACCAAAACTAAATGCTCCACCTTGGATGTTCTTATATAGCTACTCGTTGTTTTGTAAGAACTGGGTTTCACACAAACCAGAAGTTTCTTTTCTCCATTGTCATCGATAATTTTTGATGATTGAAGTTCCCTGAGAAAAGACTTATCAAATGATTGTTGAGATTGACTTATTCTTTTCTTTTCAAAAAGAAAATTAAGAAATTAAACCACAAACAGGGTGCTGTGGCAACGTTGAAAGCCTGTGTAAACTTGCCCGGATCTTTTGAGGATAAAATATATCATCAACCCATATCTGCAACTATATATCTACAGCTACATTTATAAAGATTTGTCAAATGCCTCATGAAATCCATGGAATTAATTGGAATTAAATACCCCAAAGGCATAAACTACCAAAGCTAGCCTGCAGATAATAATATATAACTGAAAATTAAAACAAGCACATATCTGATCGATCTACACAGTACATGCAGTGCATCAGTGACTTAACTTAGTTAATCTATAAATAATTAATTAATGGCACCCGATTGATAAAAATAAAAAATAAAAATCAAAGTCTCGTATATAAATTGATGAACTGGATCAATTAATTAATTACCATGGATCAAGGATACAACACAGACTCAGAGCTAGAGGAAATTAAGGATCTGCAGAAATCACAAGAATGAGAAACCTTGATGTCTTTGGAAGCATGCAACCATTGAGGGGAATGAAGCCTGGTCCGAGGCCACGAATTTGATCACTTGATGCTATTGAAATCAAAAGACCAGACATTTTTTTTTTTATGTTTTGCAAGAGATTGATTGGTGGGGAAGTTAAAAAATCGCATCTTTCTTCCCGGCCTGGGGTCTCTCGAGCCAGACAACATTCCCCACAAAGTAGAGGCCTCCTCTCTCTGATCCCTCTCTCTCATGTTTCCTCACGTTGCTTTATTGAAAAGAAAAAGGCTCAAAGAATAATACATATGGGACTTTTATTTTTATTTTCTCTTTTTCTCATTATTTTTCTTTAATTATTCTAGTTATTATCATATTTTGAATTTATCCTCCTCTATATTGTCCTACGTGGCCAAAAACAACAATCTCATTTCTTCACAAAAAGACCCACATCCTTCTCTCATTATCTATCTCACATCACATCACACATAATATTAAACATGCAATCCATAATTTATTTTTCTTCTATATCTCACTATATAATTTATTTTGGATCTCATCAGTCTTTTATAATGTTATTAGTGTCAAAATGATATAAATCGTCCCGAAAAACGATCGAATTGAGTCCTTTTTGATTGTTTTTTTTTTTATAATCCCTCTTAAACATCCTTTAAAATATATTTATCAGTTTAGATTTTTTCAAATCATTTTGAAATGGTTTAGTTAGCGTAATCAGAGGCATATTCTTAAAAACATATTTTAAATACATCTATTGGTTCTAATCGTCTCAAATCATTTAAAAATTGATTAACGTAAGCGGTTTAAATAACGTCCAGTTTTATATAATATTCAAAGTGATACTTAAAAGATATTTGAACATCCACGCATGCTCAATTTTTCAATCATGCACAAGGAAGTCAAATTTGAACATCTGTAATTGAATTGAATTGATACATTACATGTGGCAAGTTGTGACAAATAATGGGAAGGAGGATATTTTAGTTCCTTGATTAATCTTCTCTTTACGCAAAAGGGAAAAAAACAAAATAATTAAAAAAGAAGCCTTGAATTTTGAAAGCAAATAGTGGGCCTGAAAGGAGGACAGGACAATAGGTCCAAGACGGCGTTGTTGGCATCTGGTCCAGCATGCGGTCAGTGGGCTTTGTGTAGTCCAGCAAGCATAACTAAAGACGTGGTCCAGCGCTGGCTCAAGTAATAATTAGGCCCATTACCATTAAGGCGACAAAACCGATCACCGATGGGCACTGGGCACTCAATTATTATAGTAGGCGATGGTTTTATAATCACACCGACGTATTCCGTTAATAATTACCGATAAAAATAGCATTTTCTTGATAATTATCGATAAAAATATATCGATGAAATTTACTGATAAATTATCGATGAAATATGTATTTACTGATAAAATATAGTGAATACGCTATTTTTAAAATTCGCAAATTTTATTAATAGAGGCCACCTGAGCTCTTTTTATTGGTCGGTCATTAACAAATCTTTTTCTTTTTTTCTTTTATCTAGAGATTGTAAATAATTTTAGTACATGTAATTTTGAACTGCTATTTGTATAATTTGTTACATGATTGAAAATATTTCGGAACCATTTTGGAGCCATTTAGAATTTCATTCGATTCGATGAATTCCATCTCTTTCTTTTTATTTATCTACGCGGTTGTGATTGAAATTTATTTAGATATTTTTTTTTATAGGGAATGACCAATATTAAGAGGTGAAATTATCGTCAATAAATAATGAAAATCAATAAATTAAATCTAAAATAAAAATATCACACTGTACGATAATTTAAACGGCAACCAGTCACTTTCACTCACAGCTAGCTCGCTGTGTGGTTCATGAATATTCACAATTTTTAGATGCTCCTCTCTCTTTTATATATATTTTTTTCTCTTGTGTTTTTTTTTTTGTCCAAAATCTTTTTTTTGAAGATCAACGATCAACACTAATAGTCTAATACGACGAATCGAACATGTCCACGTTAGAAACTTAAATACTATTTTAAAACTATTATCATTTTCAATAAAATACTTCTTGAATTATTTGTTGGTAAACTATAGGGAGATGAGGAATCTATAATATCTAAATTAAATATATATATATAAAAAAAAACATTTTGCAAGTACCGGGTAACGTGGGGTATCTAGGAGCATCAAAATCAGGATTAGTTTGGACAATTATGCTTTTAAATAATTTTAATTTTTAAAAACTGCCAGCTTGCGATGTTTGGTTCTCAGGATTTTGCCACATCTATTTTTTTTTTTGTTAATATCCTGAAATATTTATGAGATAGCGAGTAAAACATGAGACTATTTAATTAATTAATTACGGTCAATGCTTTGTATAGTTATTTACTTAACCTATTTTAAAATTTACACCACCAAACCGGTATATTTTTCTTAAATAAATTTGGTGTAGACATGCATATCCTATAAATATATCTGTTGGGTAACGATAAAGAATTGATACTATCAAAAGGTCACGTCCTTCGATACGAATGCCTCTTTCGAATCTGAAGTGTGAACTGTGTACTAATTCACCTTATACTAAGTACTAAATAAATGACGGTGAAACTCTGAATTTGATACTATGATAAGGAATCAACTAGGAGTGTTCGCGGACCGGATCAGATCGGATTCCTAAGAATCCGAGGACCGATCCGCTAGTCACGGATTTTTAAAAATGTAATTCGTGTCCGATTCATTAGTATACGGTACGGACACGGATTTAATTCACGGATCACGGATTGGATACGGATTGTCTATGGATTATGAATATTTAAAAAAAAATTCATTTCTAAGAACTAATGAATCGGATAAAATAGCAATAAAATTTTTTGAAAATATCGAGAAGAAAGACTATGTAGAGAGTCGAGAGAGCACCGAGAGAGACAAAGAAGATGAAAATTACAAATGAATCAAAAGAGAGATAGGTCATAAAAGGAGAAGAATTGACCATGGAGAACCTCAAACAAAATGAAAATGAAAAGAGATGGATCGGTGCAATATTTTACTATTTTTTTTTATAATTAGTTAATTTAATTTAAAAAAAAACAAGAAATAAAATCTCAATTTTTATTAGTTTTATAATTAGTATTATTTTTTTGTTTTTTTACGGATCCGATCGGATTAATCCGCGGATTACAAAATGTAATCTGTGTCCGAATCGTGAGTCACGGATCGATAAATTTTTAATCTGTGTCCAAATCATGAGTCTACTGACATACTCTGAACGGTCCGGATCGGATCGGATCGAACCAGATTCACGGTTTATCGGATTTTTTATACAGTCTTAGAATCAACTTTATCATAAAATCAACCTGGTAGAAGAATATTGGTGAATTATATTTACATTAACAGGTAATTAAACCTAAGATTTCCTAAGCTCCAATATATATGTGAATAATCATTTGATAAGGCCCGATTATATAGAATAAATAAACCATTGAAATTTGAAAAGGTTCGTGGATAACTTTCATTTCACTATCTTGTTCCATCAATTGGCACGACGTGTCTCAACTCTCAAGCGACATCAATGGTTATCCTGAAATGGTAGGTGATAATATTTCTCAACCTCTAATTAATTCGATGGATCCCTTACATGGCTTCTTCTAAACAATGGATGCCAATCATCAATACATATCATATGACAAGAAATTTTGATCAACTAGCTAATTAAGCTATAGATGTAAAAATTAATGTGACAATGTCCATTCACCAGCATAATAAAATCTGAGTTAGAGCATCTCCAACAAAACCCCTATCCTCTTCCCTTAGCTAAAAAATAGAGAATTTTAGTTAAAAAAATATCAGCTTCTTTATATGACTCCCTATTATAAGGAATGTGAATAGTGGCTCCCTATTTTTAGGGAGCCACTATTCACTGCTCAAAAATTTTATATTATTATTTTATTCATTTTTTATTTTTTTAAAATTCTAATAAATGGTTATTCAAATAAATATTTATGATAAAATAATATTTAAATGGAATAGAGAAAGAATAGAGAGTATTGTTGAAATAAATTGTTGAAATAGAGATTCCTTAAAATAAAAAAAATATGTTTTAACCAAATTTTGAGGATAAAATAGAGTGTATTGGTAGAGATGCTTTAATTAGAAGAAACGTTCAGTTCAAACATTTGAGTCAGAGCCATCAGGATTCGTTGAACCAAAATTAAGAACTTCTTGCTTTCTTTTGGGGGAAAATGGATGATTTACTTGTAAAGATATTTCAAATTTTTTTTTTTATTATAATACAACGCATTAATTTATTCTTTTATTTACACTTATTTTTATATAGCCATTTCTAATGAATATTCTTGGGCAACGGTGATTAGGATTAGGAATATGTTTAATTAGGCACAAGCAATAGGGAGCAACCAAAGCAAAAAAATAATAACCGCTAAAAATCTCGTTATCTTTTTATGTGACGAAATGATTACGTCACTTTATCGTAATCTATAAGAGTATCAAATTATTAATTAAAGGTCTGAAAATAATCTTCTGGATTACCTCTTCGATGGAAGAAAAGTTTAAAGCACAAAGTTGGGAGATGAAAATGTATAGGAAAAAATCACGCCCATTGGAACTTATGAAATATCAACTTTATCATTGAAAGTCTAGCTCATTCAATCTTAGTTAACTCGTTCAGATTCCACTTGTTTGTCAAAGGCAATCATGATGTGCTGCTCGCAAACCGCTACCCGCTACCTGGTCTAGACCCTTCTTACGGACTGGCCTAGTTTACTTTAGGCCTGGATCTCACATTGAGCCTTTCCATGGGCTTGGTCCAAGATTGTGGCTCTTTGATCATTTCTTCCCCATTAAAATAATAATAATGTTGGGCTTATTTGTAAGCAACCGAATGATGAAGTCTACAAGTTGATGGATGGCCCAAGCCTTTTCAGCCCAGGCAACCTCAGTCGTGGTTTATGCCTGGGCAATCCCAGTCATCCACTTATGATCTGATCTTGCTTCCTCCCGTTGCGTTAATCATCTGCCCGAAGTTTTCAGTTGGGGCCTTGAGCCTTGTGCACGTCATTACTCTAGTGCACTTATCAGACTCCTCTCTCTCTTTCTTGTGGGTTGTCACTTCTTTGGCTCTCTCTTTCGGGTTCTCTTCTCCTTGGCGATTTTCATGGCGATCTCATCCTCCTCCTCCTGAGATCTTGAGCTCTCTTTCTTCCTCTGTTGCTGATCTTCTTGCTCCTTGTGTACGAGTTCTTTAGTGGTGATAGTTCAATGTTGGTCTCGATTTTGACCTTTTGGAGTCGCGATTCTCCGGATTTGAACCTCACCTTCTTGGCCTGTTCCTGCTGCTTATTCTCGGCTGTTTTGATACTTGTTCCCTGCTGCTCGAGGGTTCTTGAGAAGAGGAGATCCTTGATTTGAGAGTTGTGATCTGAACGAGAGAAGGGAGGAGCCAATCCGATGACTGTGACCTAGCTTGTCGTTACTGAGGCCACGACATTTTGGTATAATCTCTCCTTTTGTATTCTTGAGATGTGTACCTGATTTCTTTATGATTTTTAGGGTAATCGGCTGAATTTATTTAAAGTGTATTTTTCGGACACTCTTGATTGCAATACTCTGAATGGTGTTCTACCTTTTTCTGATTTGAGATATATCATAATATTATGTCTGGTTATGTACTCTTGAACACCCAACAAATAATTATAAATAATTAGAGTAGTTTTACTCTAATGTCAAATAATTATATGTTGTATTTTGGTCCACTTACCTGGCCCAATTCGGTGAAACCTGCATTAATGAGGCTATGGGCTTGACAGCCCAAACCCTCAACCTAATCATCCTCCACCGTTGGATCACAACAATCCATCTACACCTTTGAATTCATGCCCAGCTAAGACATGTTTATCTTCTGCCTCCTCTCTGTTGCCCTGTCAGAATAAATCAATCTCACGTCTTCTCTCTCTCGGTTCTTGCGCTCATCTCCTGTTGAGCGATTCTTCAGAACCTCTCGTCTCCTTCTTCTTTCAATCTTCTCCTCCTTCTCTTGAGAGCTTTTTTTTTTTATCAGTAAAAAAACTTTATTGATATAAAAGAGAAATTTACATCAATAAAGGGCGGGTGGTGTAGACCGCATCAAAATAATTCGAAGCAACCCAACTACGTTCCTCCTCTTGAGAGCTAGTTTTGCTCTTCTCCTCACTCTTTCTTGTACTGGTGGTGTTCGGATCTTGCTGTTGTGTTGTTGTATGGGTGATGTTCAACGGTGTCTCGGCTAGACCTACAAGAGACGGTGATTCTCCGCTGTTATCTTCAGCTTGTCCGTGACGGTGTGAGGCTCTTGAGGCTGAGATTGAGAAAGGAGACGTGGATCCGATGAGATGTGGTTTGTTGGTCTAAGACTGAGCCAACGATGATAGAATCATCCCTAGTCTGTGAATCTAGGTTTTGAAGTTGTATAAACTGATTTTGAGTAAAAAATCAGTGTCTTGCTTTTGTTAAACTTGTGATTATTAAAATCTGTGCTTTGTATCAAATTATTACATTATACAATAGGTCCAATCCATCGATCTCTTCTATGCATAATAGTGATAAATAATATATGTTTATTACATACCACTTAAATAAGTTTATCACACGATTAAAGTTATACCAAGTTATATATGTTAATAGTGATGTATGTATAAAATACTAAATACATTTTTGAGAGGAGTAGAGGGTGATATTTATGTGATCCCATCGGGGTTTGGTTGCTGAGCGATTTGGGCAAACTTTTCTCTGACCCAATTTTGACCACTACACTTCCCAATCCATATTTTGAATATATTTTTAAAATAATCGTGGTAAAGTATACATATTTTTTAATAAAATTATTAAATATAAAATATATATTTCCAGTATACTAGGTGTTATCACCACTTTTCGGTTAGGGTGACGTGGACACGTTTTGAGTGCCACCTGTGCCTCGAGTCCTGCTTCCGTGTCTTAAGCTCGTCTTCTGCTCCGATAAATCCTCCGGCGTCTGGGTATTCACAGGAGTCCGCTGCCTCAGGACTCCGCTGCCGGACGAGTCCGCTGCCTGACGAGTCCGCTGCCTCTGGATCGCCTGC
>JAOWBR010160019.1:0-12400 GCA_028571145.1 Dionaea muscipula
GACGCCACGGCGACAGGCTGAGATTTTGGATCTTGTTCACACTGATGTGTGTGGTCCAATGCCTGTGAAGTCTCTGGATGGATCCAGTTACTTCGTGACATTCATTGATGATCACTCAAGGAAGACTTGGGTGTACTGTTTGAAGTCCAAGGACTAAGTTGCTGGAGTTTTTCAGGAATTCCATGCCTTAGTTGAAAGGCAAACTGGAAAGAAGCTGAAGACAGTGAGATCAGACAATGGTGGCGAGTTCATTGGCGCCTTTGATACTTACTGTCGCCATCAGAAAATTCATCATCAGAAGACACCCCCCAAGACCCCACAGCTGAACGGAATTGCTGAGAGGATGAACAGGACTTTGATGGAGAGGGTGAGATGTTTGCTCTTACAAGTTGGATTGCCAAAGACCTTCTGGGGCGAGGCTTTGTTGACAATAGTTCATATTTTAAATGTTTCTCCATGTATTCCTCTACAGCTTAATCTCCCTGAAAATGTCTGGTTTGGTAAATCTGTCTCTTATGATAGTTTACATAGCTTTGGTTGTACTGTGCATGCTCATGTACCCAAGGATGAAAGATCCAAACTAGATGTAAAGTCTAAGAAATGTATATTCCTTGGTTATGTCTTGTGTCATGACTTTGGCTACAGGCTTTATGATCCTGAAGTTAAGAAGCTGATCAGAAGGAGAGATGTCGTCTTTGATGAGCACAGTAAGGGGGAGCCAAAGCTGGTACCAGAGGAAAGGCCCAAAGTGTCCTATGGCGGTGCTGAGATGGTGCCACGAGAGGTTGTTGAGTTGAAGCCACAGTTGATGGCTCCACAGGCTGAAAGCTCAGGGGATGCCATAGAGCAACCAGTTGAGGTGATGCCACAGCAGGCTCAAGCTCCATGGAGGTCAGGGAGGATCAGGAGAAGACCTGTCCGGTTCCCAGAGCCTGAGATCAGCTTGTTGACTGATGATGGAGAGCCCGAAACTTAACATGAAGCACTAGAAGATACTAAGAAACAATAGTGGCTCGACGCTATGGATGAAGAGATGAAGTCCTTGAAGGACAATGACACTTATGAGTTTGTAGAACTGCCCAAGGGGAGGAAGCCACTCAAGAACAAGTGGGTTTATAGAATCAAGACGGCAGAGCTTGATGGGAAGTCCAGATACAAGGCAAGGCTTGTGGTGAAGGGATTTTCCCAAAATAAAGGTGTTGACTTTAATGGAATCTGTTCTCCTGTTGTTAAGATGTCCTCCATAAGGATAGTCTTGGGGTTTGCAGCCAGTCTGAATCTTGAAGTGGAGCAAATGGATGTGAAGTCGATATTCCTCAATGGTGAGCTTGAGGAGGAAATCTACATGGATCAGCCTGAAGGCTTTGTAGAAAAGGGGAAAGAACACCAGGTATGCAAGCTGAGGAAGAGTTTATATGGGCTCAACCAAGCGCCACGGCAATGGTATAAGAAATTTGAGGCAACGATACAAGAGCTTGACTATGCCAAGATAGCTTCAGATCATTGTGTTTTTGTGAACAGGTATGCTTCAGATGATTTTATCATACTTCTCCTGTACGTTGATGATGTGCTGATTATTGGTAAGAACCCTGAAAGGATTCAAGAGTTAAAGGCAGGTCTCGCCACAGCCTTTGAGATGAAGGACTTGGGAGCATCCAAGAAGATCCTTGGGTTGGAGATCATCAAGTGGAATGGGAAGTTGTATCTGTCCCAGCAGAGGTACATTGAGAAGATTTTGAAAAGGTTTGGCATAGATAGAGCTAAAGAAGTGTCGACGCCATTGGCTCCATATTTTAAGCTTCGCCATGATCAATCTCCTCAGACTGTGGATGAAGCTAGTACGATGGAGACAGTTCCTTATGCTTCGGCGGTAGAGAGTTTGATGTATGCAATGATTACAACAAGACCTGATATAGCTCATGCAGGTTGAGTAGTGAGCAGATTCATGTCCAATCCGGGCAAAGAGCATTGGGAGGCAGTGAAGTGGATCTTTAGGTACTTGAGAGGTACTGCTGGTCTCGCCTTATGCAATGGCAACGAGTCTCAAATGCTTACAGCTTTTACTGATGCGGATATGGCGGGGGATCTTGACTCCAGAAAGTCTACTTCAGGTTATTTGATGACTTTTACAGGGGGAGTTGTATCATGGCAGTCTAAGTTGCAAAAATGTGTGGCTTTGTCAACCACAGAGCCTGAGTTCATCGCCGCAACAGAAGCATCGAAAGAACTTCTGTGGATGAAGAGATTCTTCACAGTGTTAGGGATTGAACAAGAGAGATTTGTGCTACGTTGTGACAGCCAGAGTGCTATTCATTTAGCAAAGAATTCCTCATTCCATTGTCGATCAAAGCACATTGATGTGCAGTATCACTGGATTCGAGATGCAGTGACTGACAATCTGATTGAGCTGGAGAAGATTCACACCGATGATAATGGTGCTGACATGCTTACCAAAGTTCTGTCTCCAGAAAAGTTCAAGAGATGTTGTGGATCAGCAGGACTTGTGGATGCTGCTCAACATATGTGAGAAGGGGGAGCTTTGTTATGGTTTTTCTCATCATATGTTGAAGATTCAAGGCGATGGCGATGACATGGTGGCGGCAGGTCTGATTGACGTCGCGGACACTATGGCGACGGTTGGATGGATCTTCTTATCAAAGATGATTCTTTGGCGCCTTGGATATCCATGATGATTGTCATGTTCTACTTGCTTTGTGTACCAAGTTAAAGGTCTCGATGAGATCTGGTTTGAGAGTTAGGCACAGGTGGTGCCATGGCGATGGGTTGACTGTGACGACGGGTCCAGGTGTAACACCCCAACCCGGGTAAAACCGACGATAACCCGTAGAACCGGTCCACGGGTCATTGAAGCCTATGGGTGCAGGCCAGCATACATAATACTAGCCTGCAATCAAAACCAGATGACAGAGACAGTAATATATATACAGGTTAACCCAGAGTCAGCGAGATAGCCATACGGGCTTCATGTCTTTACTACAGCGGAAGTCTTTACGTCATTATATAGACATAGCAAATGTTTAGACATAACACAAAAGATAACAGACAGACAGACAAACAGACAACAATCCTAGAGGCGAGCGTCGTCCCATCCCTGACATCCATCCCGTCAATCTTCTTGGGTACCTGAACCCACAATGAAGCACTGTCAGCCGACTAGGCTGAGTAAGGGAAGAGGGTCCATAATATAAAGATACATATAGTCATGTATAAGTCTTTAGTCTAGCATGCCTTATAATTGAATGAATGACAATCATGATCAATATATAGGACGAAAACAAGAGACAGCAACAGCCTCATTCGTTTATTCCTTGAGACAGTGACAACCTCATTTGTTCTTTATGTCTAGTCAATAGACGATCACGAGAGACATGGTCTGCCATAGCCTGTGACAATGACAAGAGATCCCCAACTACTAGCGTACATCCTTGCATGGCGACAACCAGAGACAATGTACAGTCACCAGAAGCCTATAAACCGTCCTAGTCCCCCGTGGCGAGCGAAAAGACTTATAGACATTGTGACACCAGAAGGTGGCCATGGTCACCCTCAGAAAGGTCAGTCATTTCACCCTTTTTAAGAAGTATATCCCAGGGACTTAAACCATCTCGTGTCTGGTACGTTGTTCAGTTTAATTATACAGAGACAGCATATTAGACGTTGATCATGCAGAGACAACACAATAATGCAGAGACAACATACATACATCATGCCTTATAAGAAAATAGAAAACAAGTGACATGCTTCCAAAACATAGGTCCGGACTTGACCCGTAGGTCTATGGGAAATCCACATGGAAATCTCAAAGGCTACTAATCCTTACCTGGTAAACGCAGATATATAAGTCATAAGATAGCTCACGAGTCCGAGCGTAGCTTGTCGTCGAATCCTGAGTCATATTCATAAAGCATAATTAGACATATGGCTAATACTTCCATAGGTAAATAACCTATGTTTGACTTAAATCCCAAATAAGGATCCTTAAACAAGTCTCAAATATCATACAATACATGTCCCAAACATCTCCCAAGTCCCTAGGCTCAATCTCCAAAGATTGGGACCCAAGAAAGACCAAAACGGTCCATTAAACCCCCTTCCGACACCTTTTCGTAAAACGGGCATAACTTTCTCATACGATGTCCGTTTTGTGTGATCCAACTCGCAGATTACAGTAGACATCGAGATCTACAACTTTTGATTTTCCTAAATTCGGACCCGAAAATGGTCAACCAAACCAAAACAGTTCTGTCCTGCAGTTGGAGACGTGTTTGGAGATGTCTCCAGGCCATTTCTACAAATCCTTCAGTGGGAGACGTCTCCGGAGACGTCCCCAAACCCTGCTGCAACATTCTACAACATTCTCCTTGATCGAAAACCATGTAAACTTCACCCAAACTCCATTCTAACCTCTTAGACACATCAAAATACATGTATATAACATGTACGAATCTTCCATGAGCTGGATTAACATCCATTTCACAATCTAGCCATATGAAAAATCATGAAATTCCATAAACTCATTAATCTAGGTTTTCAATCATGCCAAAACTCATCTTACTATTAATAGACTTCATGTAGCAGCTGATACATGCCAAAACAAGTGAAACTAACATGCTCAACCTACTACCAAGCTGTATCATCAGCTAGTTCATGATTCCTCTTGGTGAAAAATCCATTTAGAGCATAAAACTTATGCTAGAACACTTAAAACATGCTCTTTATCATTTCATCAACTATCATTAATGAAAGTTACTAGTTTTAGCTTAATGAGCAGGGATCTGTAGAGCCTGGATCCTCCTCAAGCTTACACCTTAAGACTACAAGCTGGGAGACCAAATTCCCTTTTCTTTCCTCTCCTTTTCTTTTCTTTCTTTTCTTCTTTCCCTTTCTTTCTGCCTCTGTCCGATCCCCTTCCTTCTACTTCTTTCCCTTGTTTCTGGTCCTCTTGTTTTGCTTTGCAGGTTAATTAAATGAAGATGAAGTCAGGGCAAGCTGGAGGTGGCTTGTCCCCTGCTACGTGTGTTGTTCTTAAACCAAAGCTAGAATGACTCATGCCTCCTCAAGTTAATCTCATGGTGGTCAAAAGTCAGCAGAATCAACTTGGCAGCTGATTCCCCTCAGTTCAAATCAGTCGTGTAGCTTTCAGGCAAATAATATGGTTAAATACAATTTTAAAACATTAAGTCCAAAGTCGTACCGAACTCGCACCATGTCTCCAAAATAAGTCCAATTTTAACAATATGGTAGTTGATGTTCCCCATTTTTCATGATGATTCCAATGGTACCAAAATTATATTTTTCCGACGTCTTTTCCTAAAAAATGACTATTTTGCCCTTTTTCTACGAAACCGTCAACTGAACCTTAAAAGTTGATTCTTGGCTTCTACGAGCTATTCAAAGTCACTATAAATCACTATTATATTAATAATAATATAATAATAAGAATAAATAGCATAAAATAATATTTAATTCCAAAATAAGGGTACGGGTATAACAGATATTCAAGGACCATATCCTACTGCCCCTAGAGGAAAGAAGTTTTTAATTGTAGCCGTTGATTATTTTACTAAGTGGGTGTAGGAAGAAACCTCCGCCCGGATCACCGGGATTTACGTGGAAGCATTCCTATGAAAGTCCATCATTTGTCACTTTGGCGTTCTACGAGCAATCAATACCGACAACGATACACAATTTGAAGATCAAAAGTTTGAAAACCTCTGCCGGGAATATGAGATCGATCATCGCTATGCCTCTGTGGCCTATCCCTAAAGCAATGGGCAGGTGGAAGTAACTAATAGAACGCTAGTGGAAGGATTGAAGGCTCGAGTCGGCAAGGCTAAGGGTAATTGGGTGACAGAGCTACCAACCATTCTTTGGCCGTACCGAACAACTCCTCGAGCGGCTACGGAGGAAACACCATTAAGCTTGGCATTGGCATAGAGGCTGTGATTCCTGTAGAGATTGGTGTGCACTCCTATCGAGTGGAGCATTTCTCAGAGAAGAATAATGAACATGAGCTCCGCAATAACCTGGATGCCCTTGAAGAAAGAAGGGAGCATGTTTCCCTTAGAGTCGCGGCATATCAGCAAAGAGTAGCCCGATTTTAGAACTCCAAAGTTAAGGAGCGAACCTTTCGAAGAGGTGATCTGGTGCTTCGAGATGTAAAGTTTGAAGGGGCTGACGCTCCGTCTGGTAAATTGGCGCATAATTGGAAGGGTCCTTATGAGGTCTAGGAAGAAGTATAACTTGGAACGTATCGGCTCAGAACGCTTGATGGAAGGGACATCTCCCGTACTTGGAATCTTAAACATCTCGGACAATATTATCAATAATATATTTGTAAATGTTCATCTTGTTGGTTTGATTTTCACTATATCTGTATATGTACTCAAATCCAGCATCTCTCACCCTTGGTCTGCACATCTTGTAAGTCGGGTCGCTCCTGTCTGGGATGTGTCTAGCCGCGGCGTCTTGCACCCCAATACGGATCCGTCCTGCGGGGATTAGCTAAGGCATCTCGCACTCCCTGAGTTGAGTCCGCCTCATTCATAAACTCAGGCTTATCACTGTTGCACCACCAATAGGATAGGGTTTTGTTGCTAAAACCAACAGATCGAGAGAAGATTAAAGAAAGAAGAGATAACAAGATCAAAAGAGGCACTCTCATTCAAATCAGAAGGAATTACAGCAAAAACAAGCACCGACGCCTCTCCAGACATGCCTAAGGAAGGAGCGGGGACTTGTAATTCCTATAAGTTAGAACTAGAATGAGCTAGCAAAAGTCCTAAGTCAAATGTCCTATCACTGATACAAAATGGGTGTGGTAGGACCAAGAATGGTTCTCCTACTCTATCGCCTGATGCTTTTCCACGCCATCCCCAGCTACTGGCTCTTCAACCCTTACACCTTCTCCTCCTCCAATAGCTCCATCAACTCCGAGGGGAGAGGGGTTCTCATTCAAAAAGGCATTCAACGCAACTGTCATTTCTACAAAAGATTACACGCGGTGAGGACGAAATTCAAGAACTTCTCCAAATATATCTATCCGGCGTTGTATTTGCTCCGCAGAGAGAGGCTCACCAGAAATTGTTGATAATAACACTTGGGGCTGCTGCGTCAAGGACATAGATGGAAGAGAGGCTAGCGAAGGAAGGACTTCAGGATCGGGCATCTGAGAGGAGGAGCCTCCAGGGAGTTCATCATTCGCAACTTGGATCTCCCCCTCCTCTTCATCCGCCAGATAGGGCTCGCCATTGGGTCGGAAGCCAATATCATCAAAGTTGGGCAATCCTCCCCACTTTGCGTTCTTATGAAGGTCCGTAAACCTGTCTGCGAAGTGAGTAAGGGTCTGCTTATACCCCATGGCGATCCTCGAGCGAGAGAATGCATCAATGTACTACCGACCCTCCTCCGAGTCCAGCCAAGCCTCCCGCCAGTTATCAAAATGTGCCTCCCTCACCCTCTCGACCTCCGTCCACTGGCGCTCCTCCAGCTCGGCCACCACACGGCGTGCCTCCTCAAGCTGGGAGTTCAACCGTTCTCACTCAGCACGGTCCATCCTAGAGTCTGCGGTCATTTACTCCCTTAGGGTGTCCACCTCTCCCCTGGCTGTATCAAAAAAGCCCTTTGTCAGAGTTAACTCCTCCTCCTTCTGTTTCTTATCCTCTTCCAGTTTCCTCCGTTCGATCAGCAGTTTTGCCACCCTTTGATCATTGTTAGCTTGTAGCCGTTGAGCCATGTCCAGAGCCACGACATCCTGCAAATATAACAAGGTCAGACCAGGTATCAGAGGCATGAAGAAGGCAGTTAAGAGGAGAGTATCACTTACTCGCATGGCATGTGCCTTCAGGTCTCAGTACATCCATTCTCTGTTGATCGTCACACCATCTTCTAGGTAATAGTGGTTCTGATCGTTAGCGAGCGAGGTGTCCACGACCTGAAAAGCTGCCAGGGAGTTGTCTGATGTCATCACGCCCCTGGAGTTGTCAGGCATGTTGATTAGCTCTATGCGTGGTCCATAGTAGTGGAAGAGCCGATTTTCCAGCTTCTTGGCAGGAACGGAGGGCAGATAGTTGTTGGAAAGACGCTTCAGCTTCTTTGGCGCTTGGGGAGGAGGAGTGCCCCATGCTTATTCCAGCACCTGTCGGGACTAGGTTGCTTATCGGGTAGCATATCGACTCAGGTTCTGCGGGGTTTCAGAGACGAGTCGGACAGAGGAAGGAGGTGGGACCTGATATCCCATGGCGGTCTTTCCGGAGGCCGCCTTCTTCGCCGGTGCCTGGGTGGTAGTGGTGTCACCTGGAGCAGAGGAGCTAGGAGCAGTGAAGCTGGGAGGGTCTTTTCTCTTCTCCCTCGTTAGAGCAGCGGTGCATGGCATGCGCGGTTGCGGTCCCATGTCTGCATCAAGGAACCATATCTAGGGGTTAGCAATAACTTATAATCGATACTCTATAGTAACCAAAAAGCATAAGGAAAAGTAACTTGTCAAACCATCAGGAGACTCAGGACTCAAAGGAGCATCCTTGGCATCACGAGATTCAGGCTTTAGCGGGTCATTGGAGCAGCCCATCTCAGGGATTAATGAGAACAAGGGAGCTAGTTCAACATCCCACTCCTCGCCACCTGTCAAATCCTTCGCCACATGGGGAGTGCCCACACGAGGGGAAGGAAGGGGTGACGACACCCCTTCGAATCGGAAAGGAGGGAGAGGGGAAGCCACAGGAGAGGGTTGGAAGCAAAGAGAGAATCATCAGAGCCAATTGAGACATCTGCTTTCAGATGCCTGACGTTGTCTCCAGATGAAGTCTAGGAGTCATCGGTATCCTATCCACGACTTCATCTTCTTCAGCAGATGCCTCGTCGGAAGAGGAGGGGGGGGGGGGGAAGGTTCTACACACCAGGAGCAAGACCAGCGTCCCTTAGAGAGATAGGGTCTAATAAATCTAACACATCCCAAGTAAGGTTTGCCCTAAGCTGCTCTTTGATGGTCTGAGCTAATTCCTCCTCAAGGGTGAAGATCTCGACGATAATGTTGCTCGCGGAATCTCTCTATTCAGGGTTCTCCGTGATCCCTGGACTCGAGACCCAACACCACCTAGAGCGAAAGAAAATCTTAGAGGAAAGTCCAGTAAGAAAGACGTGATTGGGACGAGAGGTAAGGGTATGAAAACCGCAAGGTTCACTCTTAAAAACGACTTTAAAGGCGAAGAACTCACAAAAGGAACGGATGTTGGGCTCAAATCCTAACTCATAACACAAAGACTCGAAGGCCGCCATTAGCCCCCAGGAGTTGAGGGTTAATTGAGCGGGGTTGAGACAAAAGAAATCTAAGATTTGTTGGTAGTAGGGACAGAGGGGGAGATGGAAACCAAGAAGGAGGCTGTCTTCATAAACTGACATCACCCCATTCTTAGGGTCGAAGGGACGGTCTCAGAAAGAAGGAAGGGTAAACTGGTAGTCTGGACATTGGTACCGGGTGGGGAAGGACTCAAGGTCAACGACTTTCAAATCAGACTCATGATCAGCGTCAACCGGTAAAAGAAAGGGAGGAGGTGTAAAGGAATGAGCCCGCTTGGCCGCAATTTGTTCTTTACGGACTATAATGACTCGAAGAGCTTGGTTCCCAGGATCGGAGTACATGTCGGGAGGGGTGGATACGTTGGACAAGTTATCACCCACGTTGGGGAGACGAAAAAAAGAAAACTTAAGGGAGGATGACCTGCTCGGCGGTTCTTCTCAGCGGATCTGCTCGGGTGTTCTACTCGGAGTGATGTGGCCTACCCTCTTCTCGAAGAATGAAGAAGATAAAGTGTGACGGACCAGTTCTTCGGGTTGGTTCTTGAGTTGAATTTCGAGGACGAAATTCTTTTAAGGGGGGAAGGATGTGATGACCTGACCAATTTTAATCTGTTTTTGTTATTTTTTCTTCAAGACTTCCACTTAGCCCGACCGGGTTAGTGGAAGCGGTTGAGAGTATTTATTCTTGGAGGTTTGGGTTCGAGACTCGTGAGAAGTGTTTTTAAATCCTTTTGAGATTTTTAATCTCATTTATGGATGTGGGAAATGACTCATTTACCCCTTTGCATTAAGGAAACAGAATTTGGGAAGTGGGGGTTTTATTTTTACGTAACTCCCATTCTTACATTCTTCTCTTTCCTTTTTCCCCTCTTTCTTCTCTCTCTCACATCTCTTCTCTCTTTCCCCTTGACCGATCGGCTGCCATCGACAGGAGGAGGAGACCGGTGATTGATCGTCGGCGACGAGGAGAGTAGATTGAGATTGCCGTCATTGTCCGGGTAAGGATTCTTGGATTCATTTTTCCCCTTTTTACCTCTTTTTCCTTCGATTGGTTTTGTGGAGGGGACGAATTCTGACCGGATGATTCTCCCCTCGATTTCATATGTTTGATTGATTAGAGGAGTGATTTAGAACGTGTTCGGATAGCCCTTGGAGCGTGGATATCGTTTTCTTTGATTCGAGGTAGGTTTTTCATCTTCGGTTTTGTCGTTTGATGAGATTTGTGTGTGGTATGATTTGGGCATGTTTAGGGACTTGTTTAGGTGCAATTTGTTGCATCTTTTCTTGGTAGAATGGTGGGATTTTGAGTAGGTTGACGGGTTGTGTTTTGGCTGGTCGAATTTTCTGATTCTGTAGAAGTTTTCGTGCAGAGGACGTCCTAGGGACGTCCTCCACATGAACCTTTCTGTAGAACAGGGGTGGACGTCCCAGAGACGTCCTCCACATGATTTTTTCTGCAAAAAGGAGGTGGACGTCCCAGGGACGTCCACTGAAATCCCTATCCGATTTTGGCATGTGTCCCACAGACGGAAGGACGTCCCAAGGATGTCCTCTGAAGGTTGTTTTCTTCCACTTGAAGGGAGGACGTCCCAAGGACGTCCTCTGACGGTTGTTTTGCCCAGTTTGGTTCCGAAACTTCAGGTTTCGATCTCATTTCTCTTTAGCATGATTCCTAGGCATCCTAGGAGAGACGTTGAGCATGGTTTGAGGTTCCATCTGAGTTGGGACGAGGGTAGTACATGCTAGATGCATCGTTTTGAGGATTGAGCCTTGTTTTGCATAGTCACACACTTGTAGTGCATTTAGTGAGTTTTCTCTATTGGTTGGTCATGTAGGTGGTGACGTGATCGTGTACAGTGTGTGGTGACTTAGTTAGCACTTGATTGGATTTAGCGGGACACCAGGTGAGGGGTGTACACAACTCTCCATTTCCTTCACCTCCTTGTATTCGTTTATCCTCGACCTTTCTTGATACCACTTGTTTACAGTGCATGATCTTTACAGTTATTTTGTTATCTCTTTGTGCTATCCACTCTGGTTGATATGCTACTGATGTGATGTTGGCCTGCTTTCCATGTATCATGATGTTATCCATGATAGTTAGTCTTTTATTTATGGCCTTCTTCGTATGTTTCTTGTTATGAGTGGACGAGTGGTATCTTGTGAGGTTGTATGTGTTGAGTTGAGGTGGACTGTGGTGAGTTATACTGATTATGATTAAGCCCGAAGGTAAGTTCCTTCGGAGGCGGCTTCGGCCATACGATTATAACGTATGTCGCAACGTCTTTAGGTCTTGTCGAAGACCTGGACGGAGCCTGCCATGACGTAGTACTCCGACCGTCATATCGGTTTACACCCATGATTTGGCGGGATATCCCATTGGCGCGACTTGAGATGACAATGTGATAGACTACGGGTGCTACCGATGAGTTTCTTTGTGGTAGACTGTGAGTGCTATCGTTCTGCTTTTATTTGAGTTTCTTTATGGTAGACTGCGGGTGCTACTGTTCCGTTATCCTTTCTGTTTGAGTGGTAGACTTAGGGTGCTACCGTGAGTATTGTGGTAGACTACGAGTACTACTGTTGAGGTCGTTCCATGATGTGAGTGTTGTTTGGACCTTTCGTTTGTATTGTTGCTGCTTTATCTCTCATATCATGTGTGCCCTTGTGATATTTAGGATTTGTTGGTCTTGCTGGTATGACAGTTGTTGTCCTTTTATTCTCATGTTGTTGCATCTAATACTGTCATACGTTTCTTCCGTTGTTCCATGAGTAGCTCTTGATCCCAGTGGTGGGTGGTCCCTTCCTGTTGTTTCCTTAACACCTCTGCGCTGCGGGTTAAGGTGTTAGGGGTAATATCTTACGTTTGATATGGACCACTCCTACGACCTCATGGAACTCTGCTTCAGTCATTTATTTTAGCAAGACCTTGATTGTAATACCCCAGGTTGAGAGTTATAGCTTATAAGAAATGATATGGCGACTATATCACCACCTGGTTAACTATTTTCGTGGAGTAGACTTCATCAGAACTCCGCAGTTAAGCGTGCTCGGACTGGAGTAGTCCTAGGATGGGTGACCTCCT